>VZSR01000028.1:5346020-5431428 GCA_013398615.1 Brachypodius melanocephalos | reverse complement strand
CAGCTCCTTCCCTCTGCTATTCCAAATCCCCCTCAGGTGCAGCAAATCCCTGGGATTTGGCTGGGCAGCTGAGGCCAATTCCCACTGCTCTGCCTGCAGGAAGGGCAGTGACACAGCCTTCCTTCCTCATCCTCTCCTTTCCACCAGTGGTTGCAATGAGCTACCCCATGGTTTCAGAACTACAAACTGAGAGTTGATCATTACAGTTCATACTGTCCTTTTCACACTAAGGACAAACAAGAACTTTCAGAGCTTCCCTGGGAAATCAAGAGAGCTGCCAGACCACAAAGAAGGAAGGACAGTGGCCAACTTGGGACCTCCCAGGAGACAGAAAACCCACGGTGTCCCACCTCTGCCTTTGATGGCTTGCTAAAAAGCCACCTCGTAAGCACGGGCAGGCAGGCACTGTGTGCTGAGACTTTCACCTCTGTCAAAAAGAGAGGAGCCTAAGCCCTGACCCCTTTCCCAAGGTGCTTTCAGGCTGTGCCTCCTGCACTGTCACAACAGATTGGGCTGTGACAGGTTGGTTAGGAAAACCAGAAATGTTTTACATTTTCTGCTTGACTTGCAGTCCTTTTACCAGACTAAGGCTCGGGACAGTTTTTCCGCTGGTATTTTTATTATGCTTTGGAGAAAAGCAGGTCTGAGGTTGACACTCAGCATTACAATTTCAGTACTATGCACATAAATTTAACTACTTAATTCCTCTGAGCATTGGGTAAGTGGAGCAGCTAAACCCAGTATATTGCATGGAACATTTATCACTAACTACAGTATACAATTCCCTTTGCCATTTAGGCTTACACATTTTACAGCATTTACAATCATGCTGAATTATGCTGGAATTCCCATTTCAAAGGATTTCATGAATGTTTTGCTTGAATGTTGCTAAAATCACTTTTTTTTGTTGTTGTTCATGCAGACTTTAAGGGGAAGTGAGGTCCTGTGAGGCTGCTTGTGCACTGCTGGATCACAAGTACTGTTGGGATGTCTGGATTTCAGTGAGAAGTTGCTGGAATAAAAAGTGGGATCTGACTGAAAGCTACAAAGAGAAAACTGATGTAATTTTTAATGCAGAGCACCGTAACTACTAATGAGTGTTGATTTCTTACTGGCATATAATAGCCTTTTTATGATTGGGGAAGGTCAATAGGGTCCCTCAGCCTGGCTGGGATCCCACCTCTGTACTGGAGCAGAGTGACCCACCTTTGTGACCCTGGTGAGGGGGCTCACAGGGCCTCCCTGGTGTCTGACACAGTGTCATGAGAGGGTGGTAGAAATCAGCTCTTGCCTTCAAAAGTGAACTCCTCTTCCTCTCAGAGCAGCTCAGCCAGGCAGGGAGAGTTCTCTTTCATGAGGGAGAAAGGTACTCACTGGCTTGCAGCCACCCTCCCCTTGAAAATCCCCCAGTGTGTTTTCACAGTTTAAACCTGACTTTCTCTGGGCTGGGAAAACAAAACAAAACCCAGAAACCCCCCCAACTCTGCAACTCAATTACTTCTACTGAGTAGTTTGGTGGTGCAAATTTTTGGCTATATAGAACACTTTCAGCTGTAATCCTGGGTTGTGAGAAGTATGGAAATATCATTCTAGGTCTCCTTAAATAGATGGTAAGATGAATCCACACTTCCCTACCTCTCCTATGCAAATCCTGCCTATGATCTTCTCAGTTTCCTTTATGTGTCTTAAACCCTGAAGGTTTAAGAGTAATATTTCTGTAAGTCAGATACTATTAGACATTTTTAAAGCTCTTCCTTCTCTTCTTGAAAAAAAAAAAAAAATAGAACCAATTAAAAGAAAAGTCTTCTCACTTTGACTTCAGCTGTACTGTAAAACTGTTATTAAAACTATCATGGATGTGACAGAAATAAAGGAGGCGATGAGGAGATATTTATGATGTACAAAAAACGTCCAGGGAGTACGTCTAATGATGTGATCAGGATTTTTTAGGCCCTTAATACAGTGATTATTAATGCAAGTCTGCTTCCATGCGTATGCAAATAGGCCTGGGACATTACAAATAATTTCCAGTCATGTTGCTTGAGCAGGCCAGGTGGGGATGCAAGGCTGTCTGAAGCCTGCAGAGACTTTCTTAATGGAGTCCAACAAGATTAGTTGCCTTCCCCCACTACATGACTCTGTAAAAAAAAGCAAATAAATCACTAAGAGTCTCCTAATAGACTTAGCTCTCTCCTGTCCTGAATGACTATTGCTTGGAATAAGCTCTGCAATGGCCAACTCTGATATTGTCACAGTGACTTGGTTTTTTTTCAAGGCTGCCTGAAAGATTTCAAAGATTTTGACAATGTTGTCCCTTGTCCTATATGGAGGAGTGTAAAAGGCATTCTGCTGGTGGGCTGCAGCCCAATTACTGGAATGGTTTTCACCTGATCATGTTCTCCAGCTGGATCTCTGAGGTGAAAGGAGTAACCTGAGTTCTCCCTCTTCCTGTGAGTGACCCAATACATTCCTGCTCTGAGCCCTTTGTGTTAATGGATTTATTACAGGCTGTGTGATATATTGGTGCCTCACCCAAGACTCAGCTCTGTCTAGTGGAGCAGCCTGATTCTGAGTAGCCTGGCTGCATCCCCTTTTCCTGGGATTATCACATCTTGTTTACCTCTCTTACTTTTTTTTTTTTTTTACACTTACATTATTATTTAGATTTTATATTATCCTTCTAGATTTTTTTTTCTTTTTGTAAATTATTTTTTGTCTCTTCTGTGCAAGCTCAATTTTAAATATGTTACAAGATGTTGCTCCACTCCTTTGTTAGTGATCAGTGACCCCAACAACTCAGTATGCTTTCTGGGATGGAAAAAGTCCAAATAATTCCATGAAGTGGGAGAATAAAATTGATCAGGTGGTTGAAATGACCCTGCTTCAGAAGTTAGGAGTGAGGGACACAGATTGCAAAGGACTGGGGCTGCAGCTGTGGCACAGTTGTGTCTCATGCCCAGGCAAGGGAATTGGAGCACTTGCTGAAACAATAGAGGAAAAAAGGCAAAACCCAAAGGGAGGCATGGGAAAAATTATTCCAGATAAGAATTCAGCTCAGGATGGCAAGCCCAGATCACTGAGGCTGGTCTGATAAGCTCCTCTTTTCCAGTAATTGTGTCTCATTCTGCAGTGAGGGTCAGCCCATTAGACAGACCCTGTTTGTTCTCACTTAGTAACCCATCCTACCCTCAATCTGCATTTGTAGCAATCACCTAGAATTTCAGAAGTTTTATTAACTAGCACTTTGACAGACCCCTCCTTGATATTTTGCAGGCAAGCAACACATTTTTGAAATGGTTGGTACCCTCTGGCACATATATATATATATATATATTTATTACAGTAGAGTGATAAAATGCTAGTGTAATAGAAATCAAAGCTTTTGATTATGATATAGATTGGTCTTTTCTTTGCAAGAACTATGGACTTTTATTAATGCAAGTGTGAAAGACCAAAATTTTCCCTAGTTTTCCTCAAAGAGTTTTGGAGGGAGGGCCTACCAAGTTGCTGTTTTGTGTGCTTATCCAAAGAAACTACTAAATGTAAATGAGTGTTATTTTGATAGAAGTAACACTGCAATTGACAATCAATGACTGACTTCAGAAGTTTTATGCCTCTCTCAGCTGAATCAGTGCAGATGTTTGTGATATTATGTCCTTTTTTGACAGAAAATACCCCTTGCAAGGCAAAAAACTTAATACAACTGTAGCAGGAGTTAAAGCTGGAAAAGTGTCACGGATTTGCCACTGACTTTTGTTTTGATAAAGAGTATTTTATGTTCAGAATTCAGAACTCCTTACTTCTAAAGTGGCTTGAGACATGCTTTATGCTTCAGGGGAAACTATTTCAATCAATCCCACAGCTAGAAGGGACTCACCCTAAATTCCCCTGGTAAAATAATGTCAAAGCAGTTCTAGCCAAAGCCTTTTTACAATTGGATTAAGAGCACCCTGTTCTCAATCCATGTTCTCAAGTTTGACTTAGTTTATTTAGAGATGGTTATCTAACAATGCTTCAAAAAATATCAAAGGCTCCTCTTTTCCCCATACAATACAATACTTCTCAAAAAATGCTGTTTCGTCTTTTTTTTTAATATGGAAATAAAAGATTTTGTTCCTAACCTGTTAACAATAAATAATGACATTGGAAAAATTTCAGAATACAAAATAAATTTGGATACTATACAAATGTTTAGAAAACGCAAACTTACTCCACAGGGAATATGTGACAATTGGAGCTTCAGCTGGAAACAAAACATTGCAGATTGTTAGAAATATCTATTGTCACTGCCACAGAGCACTTGCACAAGTCCACTTCAGTCCAATCAGTAGGAAATTTAGATTGATAGGATAAACTGATAGTAGATAGAGTGACCAATCTGTACCCTTAATCTATCCAACAAATTTAACACAACAAAATGGAGTTCTCACAATTCAGACGGCTGAATTAAGACACCTCCAGAGACCTGCTCCAGCAGATTAGTTTTAATAAAATTTTGGAAGCATTTCTAAAACAAGAACAAGGGACTACTTTTGTGAAACACCCAGCTGCCTCTGCCTCCTCAGTGTTCAACAATGCTATAAACCAAATATAATCACCCAGTTTGGGATGCAGACCCTGAGAGTGCAGGTCAGGAGAAAGCAGAAACCTGCTGAGGAGCCACCCCTTCCTGATGAGATGCTGAAATATTTCAGTTTGGATTGTCCTCTGCAGTGTTCAACACCATCTCTATTGCAGGGAATTGAAGATATAATCAATTGAGATAGGTTTGGGGAAGTGACTGCATTAATTATTACCTTCTACTGCTCCGTCTGCCCAGGATGGTTCCACCTTTAGCTGCAGTTGGCTTCTAGAAATGTAATTATCAATTCATTAATTTCCCTAACTCCACCATCTAGAGAAGATATACAACAGCACAGAACTAAAACTCCTGCCAAACTTCCAAATCAACATCTCAGTCATAGTTACCAACATTTCCATTGTCTCCCCATAGCATTATGTGGGTTATAGCACACTGAACAGAAAAACAATGTAGAAAATCTGAAATTCCAGAGTTTGGGTATGGAAATGGTAAGTGTAGAGTTTGGGGACAAACCCCAGGTTTTTTGTCCTGAATTCTTCTTAAAGAGAAGCAGAAATTCTTTGAAATTTCTTTAATTAAACCAGATTTTCATTTAGTAAAACAAGGATCAAATAATCAGCAGCTTTATTCTTAAGCCACACATGTACATAAAAGTGCCTGCAATACCTTCAAGATTATTAAAGTCACAAGTGAATTTGTAAAAAATCTGACATTATAATGATTACAGTAGTACTATTAATTACCTTTCTCATCATCAGCATTGAAATTCAGACCCTACATGGTGCATTTGAATGACTGAGCTTTCAGTCATTTCTTGCTGAGAGTCTAGATGGACAAAAAAGCGATTTCCTCACTAAAGGGAATGTTAGTTTTGGGACACCAGGTTCCACCTCATCTCACATATGGATGGAAACAGGGAATATATAAGGGAATCAAAAGCAAACAGAAACTGATCTATATAAAATGCATCAGCACTACAATAGCCATTTCTTTTATTTTGCACAAAACAATGACATTTTCTTCCTATCTTCTCAGCCATATCTGTACAATGTAATAGGAAAGATAATTTACTTGAGTGATAATGTTTTGATTCTGGTTTATGTAACAACTTCAGATGAAAATTTAAGCACATTCTCACAATTCTGTACAGTTAACATTGCTGTGGAAGAGTTACATGACAATTTTTATCTTACATATTGGTTTTAGGCTTTATAGTACGTGGAAAAAGAAATGGGAAAATTATTTGTACATGTGTGGAATACTGAAGATGAATATTAGAAGTCTGAACATTGTTTGCAATACATTTATTCAAATTCAAGTGTTTTACAATTCTGACCATAGAACAACAAAATTTATATCAGCTTTCCATAATGATGATGTTAGGGTTGTACTAAGTAGAAAAGAAATCTTAATATGCTTAGTTTGTAGTATTCTGAGGAAGCAATTAATGCCAATAGTCCAGCGGGCTGGAAGTTGGACCATTATAAATTCTATTCTGGGCTCCAGATTGCAGAGGCAAATTTTGAATTGACTTATATTTTTTAAAGTGATTTTTCTTAAAACTGAGATATCCAAAGCATTGATTGGTTTAAATACAATCAATATGACCAGTATAATCAGGAGAAACTTATGCCCTTCACCGGGAAATATCTGTTGATAAACAAGAGAGGCTTCCTGGGAAAGAGCAGAAGGATTTTTGTCTGGTTTTGCACTGTTTCTTTTACCTTCACTTGAAACATGAGTTGTAATGACCACAGTAGTCCATCACATATTTATAAATAGTGTATGTAGCTCAATTTCTGCATACATTACTCCATTAATACACTTTCCTTCCCAACTTGGATGCATTATTCAGTTTATCACAGCCTTACACCCTCTGTCCAGTGCTGGCATGGTGAGCTAAGCAGTCTCTGCCACTGCAATGATGTGGCTTTTATACCCAAAACCAAGATGCCCAAAGATCCTTTCTTTTGGAGCAGGAGTGTATAGAAAAGTACCAGCCACAGTACCAAAACCCTGTGATCATAAAATACAATTGTCAGCAGCAGCTGCTAAGTGACAGCGATTCCTTTGTGATACAAATAATGTCCTAAAAAATTTACAGTGCCTCTTTAGTGCTTTGTTTTTTACCTTGAAAGAGATGATCTTCCTAACAGCGACACGCCAAGGGCTAAGGACTTGTATCTGAATTGTAGACTGCAGAGCCATGTAATGATGCTGCTGAGTTAGGCTTGAACTAGCTGGGGATATGGTAATGGAGCTGGCATTTGGGGGAGCTCCTGGGTTCTCAGCTGTGCAGGGAAGCATTAGTCAAACAAGGGAGAGGTCTAGAAGGCATTTCTCTATCCCTTCAACAAATAGTTGGAAGCAAGTCTACCACGTGAAAATCTCTGATGACAATGATACCCTTTAATGAGGATGAAATTATTAGCAAAGACAAAAATGGGAATGCACTTTGGAAGATTAACACTAGGAAGGAAAATAAAAAAATGTTTTAGAAAGTCTGAGTTTTGCTTACAGGCTTTAGGCAAGGACATTTGCTGGCCTACAGCCTCAGAGGTCGTGTGCTCATATTTTTTTCCACAAAATTATCAGTCATTTTATATTCCCTTTTGCCAACTAGTTATTTTCTGTGATTGTCTCCAGCCCATCAAAAAAATCTTATTGTTGGAGCAGCATGAGAAGATTAAATTATATTCAAAAGGTGAGGAATAGCAACAGTCTTTGGCGAGATGCAATGATTTTTAAGCCAAAGGTGAGATCATGCCTGCATGAGTTCACAATGGGGAGATTAGCTTTACAACACAAAAAAGAAAAGGGATTTCAGAAATTTTTAAGTGCCACAAAACCTGCATTTGAGACTTACTTTACATCTTCATTACATCACTTGGACATTAAAAGAAGCCTGGGCAAAATTCTGAGAAGCCGATTGCGCTTCCAGTTAATAACGACAGGAACCAGTCCAAGGACAAACATCTAAATCATGCTGCAGCAAATTACACAGGGAGATCCTTTGGCGTCTGAGGTGTGCACACACACATTGAGAGCCATGGCACATTCCCCTCTTCCTCATCTCTTTTTCTGCCCCTCCAGACATCTCACACAGTCTCTGCCATGCCCCAGCTGGTCCCCACCCCATGCCCTCCTGGCTGCTGTGGCTCTTTCTCCCTCCCTATTGAGCTTTGGAAGTTCAAGAGGAGATTCAGCCCTGAGGACCCTCTCCCTCACATGGGTCCCTGGGACCACAAATCCCTAAGGACTGACACAGCATTATATTTTTTGTTTCAGTACTTTCCTCACTATTTTAGAGAGCATAATCCACGGAAGCATCTTGGACTTAAGACTATGAAAAGCCCTCTCCACCATGAATAATATTTTCCCTCTCCATGGCAGTTTTGTGAAGGCCAGGCCATAGTGAGATCTCTGTATTTGTGTCAGGTGTCTCCATCACATATCAAATCCTCGTGTCCCATGTCGTTTTGCACCACATGAAAACCATGGATTTAAAAGCTCATGAACCCATCATGATGACTTCATGTTGATGACCCTTATTAAGTCACTTCCTGATATTGCCCCTTTCTAGAATGACACTGATATTTTTTTGTGAGAATCCACGAATTAGTATTATGCACATTAGGCTGACTCATCAATTTTAGAAGCAAAGTGGCTGTAGGCAAGGTAAGAGAGTAATCTTTGCCCAAAAATAAGATCAACAGGAAAAAGAAACTTTCTATGGATGCAGTTCCTGAAGCTTTCTAGAAAACTGAATGCCACAAGTCTCCTGAGGAATGTTTCCATTTTCTTAGTGAATTGTTTTCTAAATTATGAAAACAAAGCTTTAGTCTTATTTTTACATATATTTACACCAGAAATATTTCAAAGAACCAAAAAAAAAGGTGTTCCTGTGGATACTGGTGAGGCTGCCATGGGCAAGCCAGGCTGTGGAGCACTGACCTTGGCTTTCCACCCACGCCTAGTGACAGGATGACCTGCAAGGGTCCCTCCAGACCTGGAGGAAAGACTGAAATTGCTGGCATACACCAGTCTTGACTTGCATGGAGGTGGGGGAGTACACAAAACAAAACCTGTTTTCATAGAGAAACAATTCAAAGTAATACATCATGATACTTTTTAAAAATTATTATTATTTTTTGGAGAAAAACATTCAGAGTTGTTAATTTTCTCAAACAATTTCATTTGGATTTATTGTGGTTATTCGCACTTAGAATTAACAACATATATGTACTCTTAAGTAGGTGATAACCTTCAAGTTATGGAAATAAAAGCACGCCTGCAGAGAACATCTTAATAGTCATGATATGGAATTTTACATTTCAGTTTTAGACCTGTCCAGAAATCCCTAAATACACCTTTTACAACTACATGTTTCCTTTCTTCAAATTGTCAAAACCCAAAAGAGCTGAAAAATCTCCTTACCCACTTCAATGGAAATATTATGAAAATCAAGTTGCTTCTGTCCTGGCATTCTTTCTAATAACAATATAAGCTGATTCATCTTTAAGGCTAAAGCATTATTCCCAAGAAGTTTCATCTAGTATGTTCAGGAAGAAAAAAGTAAAAACTGAGACCTAAGATTCAATATTTTTTGCATAAAAGGCAAGCGGTAATTGTGATGAAACCACGTTGGCTGAAAGATATGAAAAGAAATGAGAATATTTTTTACTATAAAATGTTAATTTCAGCAGTGATGAAGCATTTTGAGAAACTGATATCCATAATCAACCACAAAATATAAGCACTGAAGCTCCAGCCTGACCTGATTCTGGGAACCCAACACACAGCACAGAGAATTATCCAGACTGCTGCCCATTTTTCTCTTTTGCACAGATATATGAGGTGGTTTAGCTGAGTAACAGGCAAGGAAGGATGTCTACTTCTAAAAATGGAAATTTCAAAATAATTATTTCCACTTAATAATGCAGGCAGGCAGAGCACTGCACAGAGCAGAAAGCTGGTGGGGGCTTTCAAAAGCTCTTGGTCTGCTGGTCACTTCTATTTTCAGAGGACAACATGTCCCTGTACAGTAACACCCAGCAATGACCTCCAGTGCTTTTGAAAATGTAAGGTGGATGGCAATTACAGTAATGTCCTGAATTGTCTTTATTTTGTAGCTATATGACATAGTAAAGACAAAACTTGTAGGCACAGATAATATCCCCTATAGTATTAGCTTATTTAACTGCAAAAAAGCAGGTGAATTTTCACCCAATACAGAAAAAAAACCCCAGTATTACAGAAAAGTAAATTAGGAGTAATCACCAATTGCCCAAAATACTTTTTCAGACATAGCCTTAAAAAAACCAGTAAGAATTAAAGTTTTTCATGTAACTCTTCAGAAATTGAAAAAATTTCTCATCATTATTTATGACTGATATGCCCCAGAGAATTCCATCTGTCATCTTTTACCAACTACCAAGAATGTGAACATTATTGATAAAAGCCTCTGTTCTTCTCAGCCACATCTGTTGCAGTTTGCATATGAAGCAATATTTTTTTAAGATTGGACTTAAATGGTGATATTCAACATCATTCCATCAGAAATGAAAACAAAGGGATAAAATATATTTTAAATAATGTATTATATTTCATTAGATTAAAAAAATGTGTTTTACTTCAAGCAATATGTGTTCTGTTCATAATAAATATCAAAAATTTATTTCATCTTTGTCAGTTAGTTGGATATTCAAAATGTGTAAGGAGCAGGAAAGGGACAGGGTATTTGTTGGTTTTTTTTCATTAAAAAAGAAAATTACCAGATTTATTGCCCAAAAGAAATACCACAGCAAACTAATAAATACAGCCTTGTGTTTCTGCTAAATACTAAAACTTATATTGTATTCCTTTGGTAATTTAATAGATTAAATGGAAATAATATTGTGGTATGATACCAAGTAGAAAAATTCAGTGAAAAATAGCATTTCCAGTGAAAACAAGATGAGATTTTCCAGTGTAATGAATGTGGCAAAGTAACCTACTCAGCTACAGGGAGACACTGGCAGATTTCTCAGAATCACTTTTCTTTCTGGAGCACAAGTCCAGTGAACCTATTTTCTTATTCAGTACCTGCCTGCATGTACTTAGTTTCTGCTTACTCCCCAGTCAGATTTCATTTCCAAGAGTTCAATATGTTTTTAAGGTACGTAGTCAAAAGGCAAAGATATGTGTTGTGAAATTAAGGTGCTTGGAACTGGCTGTGGGCCTGGCCTTTTGAATACATCATGTATGTATTCAGAGCTTTCACTGTAATTCAGAGCAAATAACAGTGTCAGAAAGAATGAGATGGAATCAGCCACGGCGGGCATAAACTCTAGAAATAGCCTCAGCTTGTTCATTACTCTTTCATATCACATCCCAATCCAGATATAATTCCATTTAGCTTTGGTCAGAGCAGCATTTCTTTCACATTCTTGATGGAATCTGGTTTATTACAGCACTTGACCTCTCTTCCTTCTCAGGAGATGCTTAATTCTTGATATAAGGATGGAAATGCTTACCCACTTGGGGCACACAAAACTGACTTCTATTACCAAATGTGATTTATAAAATGAGAACCCTGGTTAAATGAGAGATTGTAGGGGCAGGGGGGGTAGGCAGGTGAAGTTTGGATGTGGCAAAGCTATTAAAGCAGTGCTAGCAACAGTATGGCCCACAAAAAAATCCCAACAGATTGAAAGACCCTCTGCTGATTGTAATCTTTCATGAATGTATTCAGAGGTTCTTCTGCTAAAAATTCACTATGAAATACATTCAAGCAGCATGTTTTATATGCAATTCTGAATGCTTTTCTAAATTAGGCCATTTCCCCCCCCAGTCTCCTAAGATGGTATTTAATTATGTGAAATGTTTCCCGTTTATTTACTAAAAGCTCCTAGCTGCAGTGGGATGGTGGGATTTGCTGCTGCTCCCAATCCAATTGTTCATTCAGCTCACTGAGAGCCAGATTTGCCTGCCACTCACACAGGAATGGGATGGAGGGTGGAGATGTGAGCAGAGAAAGAAGGGCTGCCCAGACAGATTCTCTTTGTAGGAAACTTAAACACAGGAGGAAAGCATTTAATTCTGCTCCCCAAACTCTCAGGTCAATGAAATGGGTGGAAGCTGAGGAGAGGCCAGATCAGCATGGCTGAGCAGCAGCAGGCAAATCAAAAGCTCTGAGAAGGAAGCTGGGCAAGGTGACCACTGTAGATCTCTTCCATCCTGAATGATCCTTCTGTTCGACACTCCTCTGTAATTTCCTGGGAGGGCTCAGTTAAAAACTGCTTTTTATTTTTTCGTGAAAACATACCAAGTGCTGCAATGCACAACAATGTGGGAATAACACCTGCTCCTCTCTCCAGCAGATGTGGCTGCAAACATCATTTGCACTGTGTGTTTAACTCAATCTTTCAGTTATGAGGATGTCCAAGGGATGTCAAGTAGGGAAGCAACCTCCAACACCTACTGCTGGCAGCCCGTGTTTGCTTGTGTCCTGCCCCTGCTCTAGATTTGTAGCCACTCTAGACACTCTATTAAAATATTCTTTTCCCTTGTAAGAAAATAATATTTGGATCTGGGAAAAAAAAAAAAAAAAAAAGAATAGCCTGGTCATTTAATTTGTTCTTCTTTGCATTTGCTGTGGCACAATTATACTGAAAGATGGATTTCACCTTTAATTTTAGTGACCTTCTGACTGGTTCCTGCACATCCTACATGCACAGAACACATCGAGAGCATGTTTACACCATTGTGGAACCTGCAGCAAGCTGACAGTGCACATACAGACTATTGACACCTTAATAAAATTATTAGTTTGCAAAACAGACAGATAAAAAGAACTGCCCTAATTTGCCCCAGCATAAATATGCACGATTGGAATGAATTAAAAAAGAATGATTAGGTCATTTTGATGCCTATGATCCATTAGATGACCTCACTGGTCTTGTGTGTCCTTAAGCTTAAGGTCTTCAGTTTGCTGGCAGTATTTACAAGCAGCAGATATTAGTGTCAGTGCACTAGATCACTGAAAGCATGGTGTGCCCCAGGGCTGGGTGTGTGAAGCACTCAGGCAGGGCAGGCTTTGACACCACCTCCCGTGATTAAGAGGCAGGGAAGAGAAGTCATTTACCATGTAGGCACATTTAAGGCTCGCTTACTGTCAGCCTTAAGCTTCAAATGATTTTATTAAGCTTTCCGCTTCGCAAAAAAATATTTTTACTTTTGGGATTAAAGGAGCACTATCTCCTTTACATTACATGCTTACAGCTTTAAGTTGTCCTTCATGTGTCTTTAAATGTGTTCAGCCTCTCACAAATGAGATGCTTGTACACTGCTCCACATCCTGATCTATCCAACATCCAAGTACAACCCAGCCCAGCCCAGGATGGGCTCAGCACCTCTGGCACAGCTGCACTGGGCTCATCTGTGGGTTCTGCTACACAAACCCCACACCCCTGAGAGAGCTGCTCCTACCCAGGGATTCGAAGATGATCTGGAGCCTATGGACACAATTAATGCACTGAAATTTGGATTTGCAAATTTCTGCAAGGGGAAAACATTGCCTTTAATTGTTCCCAGTGTGTGTGGCTAAAGAATGATTATCCCTTTTTCTTTCTGTTGGGCATTCGCTCTAGCTGAAGGTGGTGAAAGTCATTACAGCAGTTAATTGTTAAACAAAGACAGGCACAGGCCCTGCACTGGGCTGAGCAGTGCACAATGTTTAGCACTCCCTGCATCAGGAGCACAGTAGAAAGAAACTGGGGAAAAAAATCCATCAGTAGTGAAAAAAAAAGAGATTACAAACACAATGAAACCAGAAAATTCGGGGTTTGAAAGAAAAGACACAAGAATATCAAAGTACCTTTGTATCCAATGGCCCATCTTGTAGCCAAGCTCAAAACTGCATGAGGAAGGAAAGGTAGTGATCTTGAGGGTTATTATTTTCAACACAATACAAAAGAAAATCACAAATCATACTTAGAGCACTTAGAATTATTCTCAGCTTTGGAAACTAGAGTCTGAATCCATAGGTTGAACTGTCTGAACTTTAAAAAAATCAAACATAAAAGACAAACGTAATTTATTCTCTTATAAATGAAAAAAAAAAAAAAGATGTCATAGGAAATGCCTCAATTTGCTCAAAGAAAACTCTCTCCAAAATCTCTTATCCTAAATGAACTGAGTGTTATTACTATTATTACAGAGGAATTGCTAAAAACAAAAAGGAAATCAAATCATACAGTTAAATCTGTAAGACGTGTATATTACGCAATCCTGGTATCTTTATTTTTCATGAACATTATATATGCTGTTTGTTATTTCATTTCTTCAAGTTAATTAACTGGCTAAACCTCTCTGTGCTTTGGTCAGACTACATAAAATACTAACGAACTGGAGCTTCACAAAGGGAACTGCATGAATCACCAGTTCAGCCTCACTTACTGCAATACAGATGAATTTTGGCCATACACATAAAAAGTGGCTACTTCAGAGAGACAGACAAACTTCAGTGATAGAAGCCTGCTATGAATATATATATATTTTTTCTTTTAACTGTTTTTTGAGTATTCTGTATAAATATGGTGTTAATTTTATTGATGTATATGGGAAAAAAAAGTGACCGTCTATCATTTAGTTTCTTGGTAACTGTAACACAAAGGAAGGGAATGCTGTACACAAATTGCACCTAAACCCAGGCTACTCTGCAGTTTGGGGGTGGTGTGTAGCAGGGAAGCCTGGATCATAAAGAAGGACTGAAAACACAACACCTATTAGACAATTTGCAGTAATTCAGTGAAGGGAATGAATTTCCCAAAGTTTTAGAAGAGCATGTCACAAGCAAGAACTGTTAATAAAGAAGAACAAAAATTTTTACATTTGTTTGTTGTCCCACCTCTCTCATCTGAATAATGTCAGAGATTTCAAACCCCAATGTTGTGGGCTGTTTGAATTGTTTCCTTGTTCCAGTGCAGACATCAAGAAGAGAAAATCACAATATACCATTCCAGCTAACACTTCAATTTGGGTCACAGTCAGAAACTTCTAAAAGTGTTTGTGTCTTTGCACCATAAAACCCCATTATAAGGGCTCCCAGGTCATCCACAAGCTTTTAAAAATCCCCTGGGTGAAATCTTAGTAACTCTGTTATTGACTGCAACGTGAACAGGATTCTACACCTTGTTTTACGGTGTCAGTTTTATCTTTTTCTGTTTTCATCCATAGCTTGACTGAAAAATGTCAATATTCCCCAAATTCTGACAGCTTCTTACTGACACTTCTATTGAATCTAAAGCTTTTTGAGTCTGAGTACCTAAACTGCCAAATGAAGGAAAAAAAAAACAACAACAACCCCAAAAAAAACCCCCCAAACCAAAAAAACAGAAAAGCCCAAACCAGAAAAAAGGGCTTTTATTCAATTGGAGAAAATAGTTGGCTTTGTTCAATATCTGAAGACTACCACAGGTCAGAGGATTCTTGTTTCTCCTGCTTTATCTCATTTTACAATAATATGGTTTCAGATAAAAGATACAGATTGTTTTGCCAGATGTGAAGAGGAAGAAAAGATATCTTTGGAAACAATAAGCTCATTGCATTATTTCGATAGGAGTAAGGAGAACATATTTTACCTACAACAAAGAGCTGGAACCAATACATTCCAATATAGGGAAGATTGCAGGGCACATTAAGTTCTCAGACTTAAAAGACTGATGATATAATATTGGAGATAAAACTGAACCAGGAGAAATCCAGCATTTCATCTAAGTTCACTCACACCTGTTTGTACTCGTGGGCCTCTTTTGGTCTTTCATAAATCTCCCAGAGACAGGCATTGAGTGTGATGCTTTTAGAACACGTGCATCTGGAACATTAAACTGACACAGAACGGTCATGAGGAAAAATAAATAAATGACTGGTCAAAAGGAATGATTTAACTTGAACAACAGTCAACCTCCCTTCCTAGGCATGCTCTTGGAGTTACAGGTCAGAGTCTTAGGGGAAGACCTCCATTTCTCTTCAGTGTTAGGACAGGAGTGGCTTTTCTTTGTTAAAATATTTCTTCTCATTACATTTCAGAAAAAGAGGAGAACAAGAAAAAAAGGAAATAGGGTTGTTGACCTTGTACTTTCCAATTATTTTTTTAAGAACTCAAGATATCTCAGAGACTTGAGGGTAACACCTTCCTCTATTCTTCCTTCAGCAGAGACAGATAAAAGCGTGCACACATTGATGAATATTTGGAGAAGAGAATTTGATTTGTAACTTGGTTGCAGTTCTCTAACAAGGCAAATCTGTTGAATCCCTGCCTGTTCAAAACAGCTCAGAAGGGCATATAATTTTCAACAGTGTAATTGCTTGGATAAAGTGGTCTTCCTGTGAAATAAATCAGGAGGAGACAGTTTGGTCCATAAACAAGTCAGCAATGAGAGTGGCTGTTCCAGAGGATGGGGTGTGGAAGAGCCCTTTCCTGGAAGGAGCAGGGTTTATCAGCATTAGCAAAGGGCTTTGCAAGCTTCCATACCTCAGAGTGAGATGAAATTAACAGTTCCACTCACGATTAAGACAGTCTGTTTTACAAGACTAATAAAATGTGGTCGGGTACCCAAATAGATCAGATGTCAGCCATTTGTTTTATTTTCCAGCAGCGAATAAAGAAAATTCACCTTTCTCAAAGTGAAGTTATAAAACATACTAGACATAAAACTGATTCAGAACCATTGTCTCAGAACCTGGATCAGCTAAATGCCACTGTACTTGTATTTTTAGCCAGGAAAATCAGATTTTTTTAAAATCCTTCCTAGGAATTTGTGGGCTAATAACAGCCTTCCTCCCAGTTTTATACACCAACAATTTACAGAGAACCAGAAATTAAACAATGTTTCTTCCATGGACTGTAATAAAAGATTAAACATTTCAGTGCCATGTTTTCTCATGCAGAGTACACTCCATCTCTGATATTTTCAAGTTTCTTTAAAACCCCACTTCATGAAATAAGTTTTGAGAGAACACCCACCCTTACATAGCTCACATGCTCAGACAACATTCTCAGAATCTGC
This sequence comes from Brachypodius melanocephalos, assembly GCA_013398615.1. Lineage (NCBI taxonomy): Eukaryota > Metazoa > Chordata > Aves > Passeriformes > Pycnonotidae > Brachypodius > Brachypodius melanocephalos. The sequence goes on along the minus strand of VZSR01000028.1, from coordinate 5,414,796 downwards.
AGCAGAGCATTCGTGAGGCTCAGCTGATTTTGGAAGAGAGGAGGAATTCATCGTTGGAATCGGAAAAAAAAGTATTGAGAGAATGAAGTATTAGGAAAAGAATTACCAAAGGAACTCCTGATGTGGAGGCTCTTTTTTACAAGTCTCTTTTTCTTGCCTGCACATGTGCATAACCCATGTGGCTGTAATCTCTGAGTATCTCTTTCAAATTCATGAAAACTGAAAAAAAAACCCACCTTGCTTTTATGTTCACATTCCTGCTTATAGAAGGAGGTAAGTATTCAGCTGTTTCATTCATTTGGAGCCCCAAAGCAGAAATGCTTAAAATTTTGTTGCTCTCTAGCACAGAGGCTTTTCAGTAAAATGTGTAGATTTTTTTGTTTTCTTTTAATTTGAGGAAATACATAACGGGGGCTGCTGGCCTGACACCTGTTCTATGATTTGCTGTGTGTTTAGTGGCCATAAGAACGTTTGAGCTCATAAAAGCCCTCTGTCTACAACCCCTAATTCTTGCTGAGGATCTGAAAAGATGGTACAAGGTTTGCAACACGCAAGAGCAATTTCAAACCCTGACTGTGAAGCCAAATCCCATTTCCAGGAGCAGTTTGAACTGAAATCCCAATAAGCAGCGACAGATACAGGTGCTGACAATAACCATAGCTGCAGCAAGCTGCTCATTAAAGATCCTGACTCAAACAAACAGACCCATGGCAATCACTGTCTTCTGCCTCCGTGTGCTCATTAGGCTGACCCTCAGCTTGCTCAGGCTCGTTGTCACTTTGCAGAGCATCTCCTCTCCTCTCTCCACGATGCTGCAAAGGCTGTTGATCCCCCTTCTGTTCCAAGCACTGCTGCCTGTCTTGAGAGCACATTTAGGGGTTTGGAAGCTCACTCTAAGAAGGGTGTGTCTGTGTAAATTTTTCATATTCCCCCAGCTGGCCCCAATGCTATGGCAGAAGAGGCACTTTGGAGTGCAGGGACAGGGATTTCCATTTACCTCTCCTCAGCTGATTCTTTTGGCAAGGTTCAGTGCAGCAGCAAAATGATAAAAAATTCTGCTTCAAAGATAACAAACCAGTACATGAAGCAAAATGTGCAAAATGTGAAGTGAGGCACTTTCCCTGTTTATTACTCAGGATATGAAATAACCAAGAGCAATAACAAGTTCACTTGATTTGTATGGCAGGAATGCTGCAAAATTTGGACTGAAATTTCCTGTCTGTGTGAGGAAATGTATTTGTGAGTATGTTGAAATTTGATCTGAGACCAATGCACTGAGCTTGATCCAGAGCACTCTGAAATCAGTAGAAATGGAAACAATCCCGTGGCACTCACTGAACTTTGGACCAAGTTTTTACGATCCATATTCTCCCTCCTCTGCAAAGTCAAAACGACCCCTGTTCCAGGACATGCTTCAAACCCCTTTAAAAACTGCAGATTTAATTTGACTGAACAATTCTGAGAGCATAAAAGCATCCACCTCTGTCTGAGCCACCTTTCTAATGTAGGTACCACACTTAGTACCTTGCAAAGCACTTCTGGATCCACAATAGCAGATGATAATCCCAGGGCCCTGCACATCATCGAGATAAAACTGGTGAATAATGCATGAGTATTTTGGGTATTCATTTGTATGCTTGATGGATATCTCAATTTAGCTGTCAGATATGATAATTTAAGCTACAGTTCTAGTCAAAAGGCTATGTCCATTCTCTTTTTCATTATTAAACCAGAGATATGAACACATATAGGAGTAAATACTGTAGTAGAGAAAACCTACAGAGAAGTAACACTCTAGAAAACAAACTTTCCATATAGCTTGTATGACAAGAATTTGCAACCAGTACTCAATCTGAAGTTCCAAATAAGTCATCTGAAATGATTTCATACACTCTATTTATTGTACTTTAAAAGTACAATTCATATTTTAGTAATGTGTTTGATACATGTTTATGGATCTGTTACTGAGTAAATAAAAAGTAAATAAAATTCAAAATCAAAAAGTCAAAAAATAAACAAAGTGGCTTTTCTTCTGTCAGTTTTCTCAGATACATTTCAAATGTTTCAAATTTCAAATACGTTACTGCCTTTTTTTTTGGCCTTTATATGATTAATTGGCTTCTCATTTATGCAATTTACAATATAAAATTAAATTTACCTTACATATTGACACATCTAAAAAGAAATAATGAAATAAAATGAGAATCACAGGTTACTTGTTCTCTTTTAATCTTTTTACTCCTGCACTGTCGCATATCCCTACCTTAATAAGGGTTTTCACGGTTGTATTGCTGCCTACACCCGTGCAATCACACTCACAGAGATTTGTAGGTAAGCAGACACGAGAATTCTAATCTCCTAGATTAGAAATGCAGTTCTTAAAATTAAGCCCTAAACCTACCACGGTGGAGATTTCTCTGCAGCCTTTAGGTGCAGCTACAGCAATCCAAAGTTCTCTTCTTCCTAATTCATGCTGAGACCATTTTTGTCTTTGATCTTCACATAGATTAATTCTAGGTTGGTCTAATCAGAATTATTATTTTTAAATACATATGATTTTCTAACTAATATTTGATATTTACTCTCCCACATGCGTGTTTTGCCCATGAAATTTGGTTTGTTTTTTTTTTTTACTTGAGCTTTTTGCATGTAAATATTACAAAGGCACAAAGAATACTTTGCATTTCATGAAAAGGAGAGAAAATAAACACCCCCCCCTGTTTTGTTCTTGCAAGCTACCTTAATAGATTTACTGAGAAGGACAAGGCAGTCCATCTTGAAGGCTATAATGCTATTTCACTTTGACATCTGTTCTAAGGTAATGGTATCTATCATTAACAATGTCATTAGTGACCACTCTCAGTCCATTGTTCTCAGTGTCTCAGCTGGCTATAAAGATCTCATTTTAGACACTTAGCTCGGTGCATATGCCCTTTCATGACATGGTTCTCTGGAAAAAAAATGCTTTATGACTAGTCAGACTATAATAATTCATTTCCACTTAAAAATACACCATGTGGGATTTTAAATGAGGGAGAAGGATAAAAAATTACCAGTTTTCTGACCATTCATCGATATAATACTCAGCATTTTCTAATTAAGCTGTAGTGGCCAAGCATTAGATGTACAAAACAGGAAATCAAAGGGAATAGCTGAAAAAGTGTAAGCTGTTTTAAGTGAAGCTCTGTGTTTATCCTTCTGTGTTAACTGTTTTTAAACATGCATAAGATTTATTCACTAAAAATGAAAATCTTGGGTTATGCACACAACGCCCCCCAAATATGCATCATCATCTCTATACCATCACCCAGATTTTGCAGATGTTACCCTGTTATGAATCCTACATTACTCAGTTACCAACTTCTGCTGCATTATCTGTGTGAATATATCCAAATAAAGCCTTTATCATCATTAGCAAAACTTCCCGTCCTTGTAGAGATTTAAAGTAGAATCACCAAAGACAACGCTGCTCAGTATTTCACCTCCACCTGGAAGCTCTGAGACTAACCTAACTGAACATTCTGGAATTAAACCTACGTACCCTGATTCTTAGTGCTGTGGTTTCAGTCTGGTCCCATCCTTTCTCTCCCTGACACTGTAGAGGCAAATCCTGCCCCTCTCTGCAAGGCCCTGAAAGCAAAGCTGTCTTGCCATGCAGGAGATCTCAAATCATTCCATCAGCAGCCCAAACTCAATGTGCCAGAGGAACTCTCCCCTGTCTCCTGGATGCTGCCACTTTTGAGAGCACAGCTCCTCACCTTCCCACGCATTTCATTGCAATAATGTTGGGAAATGGTTTCAAAACAGTTTGCAAAAGTTTCTTTTTTTTATTATTTCTCTCTCTTGTTGAAAGGTGGAGAGCCAAAGGTGGTCAGCCAAATATGAAAGAGAAGATGAATGACATAGATGATGTGAGATCACCACAAACAAATGAGGCATCAGCTGGATCACCTTACACCAGGAGCTGCTGATGACATAGAGCCAAAATGAACATTTTGTGTATTTACATTTTGACAGAGAAAATTTAGAAGGGTAGCAAAGGCTAATGAAAAAAATAAGCTGACTTGGCATGCAAGTCAGCTTCTTTTCCACGGATTATTGGAAATTTTAGAGCATACTTAGTCAAAACAGGAATACGACCATATATCTATTTTTTATTATAAAACTAATAAAAAATGACAGCAAATGTGATGATATTTGTATGCCAATATAGAATAATGTCCTTGATATTCTGAGCTCAAGGAATTTCCATAAAACATAAAAGCCATGAGGAGGAACTCCAGGCTACATCAGTATGAATTTTGCTCATAGGTTCAATGGGAGTAGATTTTAGCTTGACAATATGAATTAAAAATGATGGACCTAGAAAATTACTGACACAAATCCATACACTTATCCTGGTAGTTACTTGGCCTGTTAGACATTGGTAGCCCAGTGAAGCTGTAATTTTGCTATGCCTCCATGCCTACAAGTGTGTCCATTCTGCTATGGGCCTAAACTGGGGATTATTAAAGCTTAATGGGACCTGTGCACTGGCTTCATTCCACTTTGGACAAGGCACATTAAATAGGAAATCTGAGTCAGCAACAGGATTTGAACAAAAACCATAAAAATGGTTGCTGTTTGGAGATAAAAAATTCTGCTATGTATACTGCCTGTGTGCAGTCAAAACTGAGGGGTTTGGGGCTGATCTTCTCAACATCTCTTATCTTCAATTTTTGATACTTGGTTGTTGAAACCAGCTTGTGTGTGTATACACAAAGAAGCACTTTTTTGTTTTCTTGCATTGATGTTGCTGCCAATATTTCAAAGAAATAATTGATGTAAAAGGGAGCATATCAGAAATTATTCATGAAAAATAATATCAATCATCCAGTATTCTTTCTGCTAATTTTGTTACTCTTCCTTCCAAACTTTACTTTCTGAAATTTCTTTCTTTCAAAATATCTGAACCATCAGTTTGTTAATATCAGTTGTTCCTACAGCAGCAGAGCACAATCCTGCAGATGGGTTATAAAGGAAGTGAAGAGAGGAAATTCATTATCTGCTGTGCTTTGCAGGTGCTCGTGTTAGAACCAGCACTGAGTTAATTTTGATGGATAAATGGGTCAGACAGCGTTGACCAGATGGCTACTCAGAGATTTTGGGTGCATCTTGCTGTATCTTTTCTTTACAGTAAGCACAGCAAGAACACAGCAAAGCCTGTAAATTCTGAGAGCCTAAACTTTATGAGAGCACAAATTACAACACAGAAACAGAAAAAAAAAAGTTTTGGACAGCTGAGGGTTCATTAATTAGAAATTTAGGACCTGCACACCTACAGCACCATAGAGTAAGGCAGTCATGCTAAGATGTGCATGTGGCTGAGGAGCTCTGCACCCTCTCACAGACACATCAACACAAACATTTTCTTGCTCTAGTTTTGATCCATTTTGGAGTGAGAAATCATCATAAAAGTACAGGAAAGTTGTGTTTCAGCTGAATAGTTTCAAAGTTTGGGTAGACTAGATAGTATGGTGGACATGTTCAGTTGCTTATTCAAACTTTTTTGTTGGTTATCCAAGTTTTCCCTCTGAACCAGGGCTGATTGCATACTTCAAAATGGTGTTTGCAAACATTCTTCAGCATTCTGAGCAGCTGCTCCATTCATTCATGTTTTTGCTGCTTTTTATTTACTATTCATGAACATCTGGACTATTAAGAGTCTGTTTGCATAAATGGCTGAAGAATTGCTGTTCCCTATATTAATACCTGTATAGCTCTCACGAAGAGTTAAGCATTCACAGAAAAATAAAATTTATAAGCATTTGGTGTAGTGATAGGATTTTTTTTTTGCTGAGTATTTTATTTGTCCAACTGTGAAGCAAAAATAAAAGCACATGGTTTGAGTGGTAAATATGAAATAAGGAATGTATCATGAATATCACATAGGTTAAAGTTTATTAGCACAAATACTAACTAAGAACAAATTAACCATTCTAAGAAGCAGCAGGAGGAGAGTTAAATCTTAGGACTATTCATTCATGGGAAGTATATTTCATATTTCTATAATGATAAACTTTTGAGGTCTGCCTACTGCAAGCTAACTGTGAACTTTGGTGTCTTTGAAGTATTGATAACTTCCCTCTGGGACTTATTTGTGTCTGTTCCAGGGTTTATATCCTGATGGGTGCCAGATGACAGACTCCTCCGCATTTCAGTAGGTGCTTTGAGAATAAGATGTCTTTTACTACTTCCTTTTCTTTTCTCCTCGACTCATCATTTTCCACCCTGCCTCTAAGCAGCTGTCATATGTTCCTCCCAGCTTTGTAAGCAATAAGGAGCAACGTGGGCGAGTTTACAAGATTTGCACACCCGTAACTTTCAGGTTCTTCCACCTAATGTCTTCTGTTTTCCTGGGGTTTCAAAATTGTTTTTCTGTACTTTTTCTTCAACTTTCCCCTACTGTAGCATGAAGGCACACAAAACCTAGAATTTCTATATTGCTTTTTGAAACTGGGGACATTTAAACTGTTCTTAACATAGGGAGGACACTCCTGGTATGATTAACTATGCCTTACCTTTGGTTCATGAAAAAGGTGAATAATAAAACTGTTTAAGAGGAACATGCCCATAAACCTAAAGATTTAACCTCAGCCTTCTCCAGCTGAAGAAAATAACTGTATCACTGACCTATAGTCAAAGTTCTTTTTCTGATAGTATTAATATTTTTGATATTAGTGTTTTAAAAAATCCTCCAAAAATCTTATCCAGAATACACAAGCAAGGCACAAAGAGACAGAGAAATGAGTTTCAGCCATTTTCCTTCCATCCAAACCATTTCCTGCCTAGAATTGCAATTAAACCCTCCCCAGAAAGGCAATGGCCAGGCTGAGGTTGGAGTCCCTCAGGTGAACCTGTCAGACTCAACACACCCATCCCAACAGACCCAACCCAGCAAAGCACAGCTCAGTCACTGGAGAGGCCAGGAAATTTCTCTTCTGTGTCCTGTGGCTGAATGCCTGGTCCCATACAAGCCATGGTTTACACACAGCGCATGGAAATCCCTGCAAAATGAGGGTTGTGGGGCCTCTGTTAAGTTTTTCTGAAGTTAAATATTTAATAAAGTTACTGTGAGAGTCATTTCCAGCCCAGTGCTGTGCTGAAAGGTTTGTTGTGCTGCCCAGAGCCATGGTAACCAGGTACTTTTATGTACAGTGAGAACTTGCATATGAAATTAAACATTCGAGCTCTCCTTGCACTACTGTGTGCGGTTTTTTTTGGAATCAGACATTCCCATTACTCTCAGGATGGTAATATTTTCAGAAGAGACCCTCAAGCATAGTTCTGATTGGGAACTAGAGTTAGAATAATAAAAAATTTGGAATTACTAAATTTGTACCTCTATCTCAATGTACTGTTTATTCAACTCCTGTTCATTCAGCAATATGCAGCTTAATTTGAAATAATTATTTTCTAACACTTTGTAAAACATAATTGAGATAGAAGCAGGAAGCAACCAAGTCTTCCAGATAATAATAACAGTAATAACTAAAATACTAAAGAAAAGCTTTTTATGTGAACATTTTTATATCCTAATCTCCCTTTGGCAATCTGTAGGTTTTTGTATTTAGCAAACATTCAGATTCTCAAGATCGTGTAAAACATTTCCTCTGATGGCAAATTTTAACACATTTTATGCTAGCTTATACTTATAGCATATCTGCTTATTGCATTTTAGAACCTATAGAGTCATAATGCATATAGTTACAGTCCCTGTAGACAAATTGTATTCACAAATTCAGATAAGCTTAGGTTCAAATTGTCTAGACTTATTACTTGGTTTTGGAAGAAAAGGTAACTTAAAAGTAGTAAGTTTTTATATCACCAGAAAAAAAAAAAAAAAAAAAAAAGACTGGTGGTAGATAAAAGCTCCTAGTGGTGCTTCACCTTGACAATATTAACCAAAGACATCCTAATATCATGGTAGCTCTGTATATCTCTCTTTAAGATTTATCATACCGTCCTCAATATTTGATGGATGCATTCAAATGAATGACCAGATGTGATGAAGACTACAAAAAATACGCATTTTTAAATGCCACTGATTTAACGCTCGAGATGATATACCTCTATGGTTTTCTCATATTTTACTTTTGTCTCCTTGAACGTAAATATAGCAATTTCAAAATCATACTGAATTTCCCAAAAATTTCCGGGAAGATATTTGATCTTGTTTTAAAATTAATATTAATTTGTTACTATGCAGTGTGAAATAGGCCTAAGAGATGGAAACAACCAATGCTTTTATTTTCTGTTGATAAGCATTAGGTTTTTTTCTAATTGATTTTTAAATGTTATTTTTAACTATCACACTTTGGGAGACAAATGTTGACAGCAATTCTGCTGTCTACTCAAAGCTAGGGAAATTGTTAATCAAACCTGCAGCTAAACATTAACATGCACTGTTAATATTTGTGATGATGATAATTTTAGGAAGGTACTTCTCTTTGGAGGAATCAGAATACCTCTGAAACACTAACACAGGCAAGATCAATAGACTTCACAGTTCAGGATAATATTTGGTGTGTTATTGTGAGCCCTGAGCTTGCTTACTGTAGTGCACTGCAATGTGTTCAGCAGCAGGGTGGTGGGAAAACAGGAATTTTGGAGATGCTGCAGCAGCCCCCGAGGAGCAGGCTCTGGGGAAGAGTGGAGGTGCTCTGAGCTGTCTGTGCAGAGTGAGTGAGTGCTCCCTCTCCCTGGAGCCTTACAGCATCACCCTGCTGTGCCTCAAGCCAAATTCCTCCTGCACCCAAAAGCAGCAGGAAACTTCCCTTCCTCTTTGTGCATCATCAGGACAGCCATTATTAAAGGGCTCATTCCTGAGGCTGATTTTATTCAGGCTGCACTCTAATAGGCAAGTGCCTGTTAGAGCCATTAAGGTCAGATCTCTGTAGGAACCCCCAGCTCCTATTTAGTTTAATTTCTGAAGCAGTGGTAGAAAGGTGCAGCAGTTCTACCAAAGGGGCTGATTTGCTCACTTGCACTTCTGCCCCATTTGAAATAAGGAATTTTTTTCAGAGAGATATTCACAGGGTTTTCTGTACAAAAGTGTTTTTTTAGTCTCTAATTATATATGTTATCTCATCTAATATGAAGATCTAAGCATTGACAATAAAACAATAACCAGCCTTATTTTAAACCTGTTTTCAATTTTTCTCTTAAGGCCACTTACTTCCTTGATAATTAGTTTCTGACAATTCATTGCTTTCTTTCACACAAAGAAAGCACAAATGTATAGATAGCAGAGATGGTAAGAAATGCTACGTTTATCTAATCAATTTCTTGGATGTAATTTTCAAGATAATATTTTTTATCAGAAATTTACAGATAAGAGATACAAATGCCCATTTTCCATTAAGTCTTTTGCAGTACTTTTCCATGAGCTAATCACTCACTGCCATTTTTTTTCCCAGTGTAAGTTTAAATTATTCTTTTCTTGATTTCATTTTATCGTCCCCCATTTTTCAGACCGGTATATTCCTAATTTTTTTTTTCTCTCTGATATTTAAATGTCACTTTTGAAATATTACAGAAAATTAGCTTCACTGCAAATAAAAAACATACTGAAAAACATACTAATTCCAGATATATTTTTAAAAGAAAAACCATCAGGATCTGCATCATTCTCTTTCCAGGTATTACTGCCTTGCAAAATCAGAAGTGGTTTTGTTGCTTGCTGCTACCTACAGGCTTATTAGAGCTGACAACTCACATATGGGTGACCTGGTGATTCACTTCACTTCTTCTATTAGGTGTAGAAAAGGCAGGGAAGCAGTGCTGAATAGAGTACATGTGAATAATGACACTGAGAAAATGTGGTTTTTTACTTGAATGTCAAGTGTTGTATCCTTAAGCATGTTCGTTTTTTTTAACGAATGAAGAGTGCATCCTTTAGAGGAATGATGAATGTACTTCATAAACTGGACAAAGGAAGAAGAATGTAAAGTTTGCAATTAATTACTCAAATGTGAAATTAAAAAAATTAATCCTTTCACTGAGACTTTGTTATATAAATTTCAGCATAAACACAGCATTCATTTCTACCCTGCAACAAATGCTTTTCCTTAATAAAACTTGACTTTGGCAAGGATCAGTTGACTAATTTGTTCTCCAGCATCCCTGGCTTGAAATCAGAAGAAGACTAATGATGCAGTCAGTAGATACTTCTCAGTTTGTACAGGTTTACCCAAGGCATTGGACATCTGTTTATGAGAGATCACGCTGAGAAAATGCCTACATAGTGTCATCTTTCATCTTAACAAGTGGTGGAAATAACAATTAACATCCTTGATTTATGGATTTTTTTTCTCAGATTTTTGTGTAGTCTGTCAGCTATTATTTTCTTTATTAGCCAGAAAGGATACTGTTCACTGTTAATTATCTTTGCTCTTGTGCTTTGAATTTGTACCTTATTCTGACTTGTACGACAAGTATAGCTAACAAGATGCACTGCTCAATGAAAAAACTAAAATGTTTTCATATACAGCTGCTGAAAACGGACCTGGACAAAAATCTGCGAAATTTTATGGTCTAGATTGTTTTCTGAAATTGGTTTAAAGCTTCCTTAGGTCAAAGATTTTGTGGCTTTTAGTTTGTATATTTGACATTTCTTTGACAAATGAAGTTGGCAGAGAACTGCAAAAACAAAGCACTGGAAAACCATATGGTTGTTGTGAACTTTGTTGATGCAAAAGCGGCTCAAGAGGAAATGAGAACTTGCATTTTGCTTTCCTTTCAGTTCCTAAGAGCTTGCAAAGCACTCATCGATTGTCTGTAAAATATAGCAATGACCATGTCAGTACTCATCATTATTCTGATAATCATGAAGGGTTTTCTGTGTATTTATGAGGTATTTTGGGAAGGCACACCTGTTTCAGCCCATCAATAGCTATTGTATGCTTTCTTCTTAAAAAACTAAAAAAAATAATGTTCCGACATGTAGTCTGAATGTCTAAATCTTTGCCTCCTGCTTTCATTAATACAGATATTTGATATTTCCCACAAGAAAGCACAGTTTGGGCCCCTTTGGCAGGTATGTAACATACTCTGCTGAGGGTTCCATTGTTTCTTTCGAAATGCATGATTTCAAAATATTTAACTCACAGTCCATCTGAGCTTCTCTTTGGTTAATATCTCCAGATATTAATTGCAATCTGATAGATTAATAAATCATTAAATTTTGTTACACAATAAGATTATTTCATGGAAAGTAACAGGATCTAACATTTTACTGACAATCATGAGGAGGAAGAACAAAATGACGGGCTTGATATTTGCATAGATAAATGTTCATTTATGGTGAAAAGAAAAATAGACCACATGGGCACAGGAAATACAGACCAAGTGAAGGCCTTAATTCTGTGAGTGAACATGAGAATATAAAAACAGCCTGCAGCTTGTAACTGCTTTAGTCCCTACTTTTGTATCTTTACGTGAATATTTCAGCAACTATGTCAACATCTTAGTTTTCCTTCTGTACAGAAAAAACGTTAAGCAAACTGTTCTGAATATGTTAAAACCAAGGATGACGGATTGCAAGCTGCACAAAATATGGCACAGCTCAACTGTGTCATTTTTCATGAGTTTATTTTTTATCCTCATTGCACAATTTACCTGTTTTCCCTACAGAACTGCACTGCACCACTCTCCTTGGGTCTTAGAGACACACATCATTAAATAAGTTTTATTAAAAAAATATTTACATTTCAAACCAATAGCTTTCACTGTCAATAACACTGTCTGTGCTTGTTTCTCAACAAAAATACGTTTTTTTGTTGGTTTTTTTCAGTCTAAGAGACTAGATTTCTAAATACAGGTTTCAGTGCCAAAATTACTGCATATGACTCACTTAATGTACACAGATTTTACCAGTGATATTATATCCATACATTTATGTTGCAGAAGCAACAGATGACATATGACAAAATAAATAAAGTAGGGAAAACATTAAATGTATGGATGAAAAAGAATGCATTACTATTTCAGCACAATAGCATAAAATGGTAAGGAAAAAACCTACTAATTCAATGAATTTTTTTTTTGTTTTGTAGCTGCATTCCTAGACAGTTATGCCATGCCATGACAGGTATGGTGAGAGGATTTTTTTGGCAGCTGTAGAGAAAAGGGGACCTTATCTTTGAGAAACCAGACAGTAAAAAAACCTCACCAGTGTCACAAGAAACTTGCAGATTTAAATAGTGGATAATCTAAACCAGTAAACTATTTCCAAAATATTACTTTAGTGTGCTTTTCAAGGATAAACATTGCACACAAGTCAGTGAAAAGATCTTGTGTCCAGCAACAGTGACTTTGAAGGTCACCCAAAGCTACCCAGACAAGGTACCTGTAGCTCAGAATTGTAAAATGGTTGAAGGGAATGAATGATCCCATATTTTATTTTCTTGTTAAATTCTGAGGGTTTTTTTCCACAAGCCTTTTAATTTCTTAGGAAATAGAACAATCTCTGAATGTACACGATTTCTTCTTAAATTTGCTTTTGTTTTACCATCTTTTAATTTCTTGGAAAATAAATCAAGCTCTGATTGCAAATCACGTTATCAGCTAACATAAATTCTTGAGTTCTTGTGACTATATAAGTTGTGTTAGCCAGACAAAAACCACTACAGCAGAAAAGAGCAATAATCTCCACGTACACAGGTGAAATAGAAGTCAATGCGACAGCTCCCACAAGGAATTACTCAAACTCCTGTTATTACTAAGGTTTTTAAAGATCAGTTTTCAGGGGCTAAAAACCTCTCTGTGACTGTTTTTGAAGAGAAGACCGGTTTTCAAAGGCAGAGAATCTCTCTGTGCCTGAGGTGCTCATGTGTGGAGCCAAACACCCAAAGCCTCAGTCCCACATGTAACTGGCAGCAGGTATTTTTCCTCCTGCACTGCACACAGGCATATTCAGACATAGGAATTTTACAGCCAAGTCCCAGTTTTAATTTAAAAATGTTGTTATTTACAGAAGCCGTTAAAATGATTTTTTTCAGTGCCCTGTTCAACTTATGAGATCTCCCAAACTTTGGCTGTGGCAAAATGTCACAACCCAAGGAGTTCATCTTTCCTTTCTTCCCTCGTATCTCCTCAGACACACGGATTGCATTTTCAGACATGATCACCACGTGTGTAATAACTTCTCACTTCCTTTCCTGCAACCCCAGAGATTTTTTTTTTTTTATAGTCTGTTTCACATTTCTTTTCTCTGGCCAGTCTCTGGTAATCTCTAAAAGCATCTACTGGTGTTTAGAGCTTCATCTTTGATCTTGCTTACTTCCACTCTTATTTTTGTGCTCTGTCTCAGCCAGTATGCTGTTGCTACAAGTTAATCTCCCATTACAGCCCTCTTCCAGATTGGCATTATGCTGTAAATCACAGAAGGCTCCCTGGCCCTTAAGCTGGGACATGATTGCGATTGAGTTAAACTTGCTGAAGCTCAGTTAATAGCAAACACAGCGCCAGAGACGCTGCCTCTGTGCCTGACAGGCCACATGCAAGATCTAACAGAGAGAAGTCACACAAATAACTGTATTTACCTTGGCACCAGGCACTCCTGGGAAAGGGCATTAGGGGAGGATCAATGACAGGATGGAGGTTTAGATCTTGCTTGCTACAGAGCTGGCTTTGACTCGCCCAGACCCCGGTGACCTGTGCAGGAGAGAGGTAATTGATGACAGCCTGCTACCAAGAGCAGGTTATAATACTCCTCTTGTCCAGCCACACAAGGCAGCCTAATCTTCTCCTGGGTCTAGAAAACAGCTCACCTCAAACACCCGGGGTCACAGATTAGTGTTGTATGCGGGCTTTTTGGACACAGTGTTGTTCGATACTCCTAGCATGTCGATATCAAGGATAAAGGGTAATATTGCTATTATTATTATTACACTATTGACTGGACAGTTTTGGCAGTGCAGGAAGATTATCTCAATAGTCCCCTTTCTTTAGTTTATTTCTAAGCAATTTTCCAATAATGCTATAACTCTCAGCCAGTTACAAGTTTAGGTTATGAAAAATAAATACACCTTTTTCCTGATATTTTGCATGACTAAGATCCAGTAATCCTTATACATTAGCCAGATGTATAATGATTTAGTTGGGCATGTTTTATCTCATTTCTGTTATTGTTATATGCCAATATACATAGTCCTTCCTACTTTTAAAAAATCTGTTCTATAATTTTGCCCTTTCTTTTTCCATTTTTCTTTTATCTAAGTCAGGCAGTGCTTCTCTCTTCTTGAAGTTTCTCCTCTGAATTATTTTTATTCTGATCTCTCTTATAATGTTGTCGCATTTCTAGAATCAACGGAAGTATAAGTTGCAAAGAAATAGTTTGGAAAAAAAGAGTTTGCCTTTCTATGTTTGCTTGTTTGTGGATAATCTGCCAAAATTCTTGGAATGCATTCATTACTTTGAAATGTTTAGAAAATAGATCAGCTCAATGTATTTTTGGTTACAAGCTGCCTGTATTTCCTAAGACTTTACCGAAAGAAGAGATCATTGCCAAGAGAGGATTTTATAGAAGATAAGAGGAAAGCTAAGGATGGACCTAGCAGAGTTGGACACTGAGAGACACCAGTTTCAGCTCTCTAGGGTGTCTGTAAGAACCTGCAAAGCAAATCCATTCCATGTTGTGTCAGCATGGGCAGCATGTAACCTGTTAGCAGTGGCTGCCCTGCACTTGTGCTTCTTTAAACTGTGAAGAACATTTTGGACAGTCCCATGTAAATGAGCGACAGAAACAGCTTCAAGAACAGCACATCCCCAAAAGCCAATAGTTAAAGAACTGAATATGCACCAGCAGATAAAAGAATTCCATTCATTAATCTATTATAGTCCCAAATTTGTGGCTTTTAACCTAATATCAACATATAGATTTATACAAAAATATTTATTTTGTATTAGCACTTTACTCAAGGCATACTGACCGGTCTATTTGTCTCAGTTTCTCACTGGAATTAGAAAACTCTCCTGTTGATCATTTGGTAATAGAGTGTTTATATCCCCTAAATAGCAACTGTGAATTTTTTACTCATATAGAAACAGGCAAGAGAGGTCTAATAGAAAATATATTAAATAATACACTATCTAATGCAACAGGATCACATGAGCCTCTGTCTCTGTGCATACAAATTGAAATGCTGGAAAGTTCAAGAAGCAAGCATAAATCTAATCCTGTCTTGCAATGGAGTGTGCAACAGAGCTCTCTATTACATGTATTTGTAAGACAGATATTTTTCCCTTCACAGGATAGTGATCTATTGGAGGCATGGGGAGAAAGAGTCCGTAGAGAAAGAGAGGCTTTACACTGAATGTTTTAGAGAACTAGATTTCATAAACTCCAATTGCATATGTAATCCTGTCTAAAGATTTCCAGATGCTGTCTGGGAATAATTAGGCATTTAGATAAGCAGACTTGGTTTAATTTATCTGTACACATGATCACCCCCTTTGACAATCTGGACCATCCTTGTGCATTTCAAGCACACATATAACCAAAGGGGACTTGAGCAAAATATCCTTCACTGATGCCCCCACCCAATTTTCCCAAAAGCTGACAAAAATACCAGGCTTAATTCTGGTACCATCTGAACCTTGACACGAAACCCAGCAGAGATTTCTCCCAGGTCACTGCACTCAGCACTTTCCACTGATGCGCCCATGATGCAGCTGAGAAAGGTTGAGCAGAACCAGTCCATTGAAACACAAGGTGCATAAGCCCTTTCTCTCTCTCCCTGCTCCCCAAAAAACTCTCAGAGAAGGACAAATGACAGTCAGAACTGGCTGAATGTGCTGACTAAAAACTTCAGGGACTTATGGGAAACCCCGGCTTTGTTATTAATGGCAGTGTCAGGAAATCGATGCAGATTGCATGTTTCACCCAGTAATATCCTGGATTACATTCCTCCCTGGCAGTTTTACATGTTGCTCAATACAACTGGCCTCTGCTTGGGTACCGTGCCAGCAAAACCCAGCAAAACCCTTCAACACTACAAAAGAATGTATTAACAGATGCATCAAGCTCTGCCATAGTCTAGAGGGTTGAAAAAGCAGCATTCATCTTTATGTGACCCCTTGCCAGCTTCCACATGCACACATGCATGCCCCAGAAAGCAATCCAAGACTTTTTTTTTTTTTTTTTTTTTTTTTTTTTTTTTTTTTTTTTTTTTTTTTTCTTCTGATAGATGGATTAGCCACGAATAAATTGGAGGAAGACAATCTGCCTTTCTCATTTTCTTCCTATATGCACTTGTTACTTTAGATTCAAAAAGGCAACGAGCAATAACAAGATGTTTATCCACTGGCTTTATATAATTAATACAGGGAAATTCCCCAACAATGTAATTGCTATAATGAGAAATATCAGAACAGGATTACGTGTTGACATTGGTTCTGGAATTCACCAGTCTGTGATACTCTTGCTCACCAAGATGCAGAAGGTTTGACAGAAATGGCTGGCCTATTAACTCACCCTTGGAGGGAAGTGTCTTACACTTCCCATCCCGCTTGTCAAGAGGCATTTGCAAGTCTTACAACGTGTTTAATGAATTCTCCAGTGCTTGCACTTTCAATTTCCATCCTTTCTTTTTAATCTTTAGTGATTTTAGCAGCAATGTCCTGGGAACCATTTTGGTACAAAAACTCTAATAAGGAAAAAAGCAGGGTGACATTTAATTAACAAAATTAATTAGTGCTAAATAGTGAAAGAGCATTCTCTAGCCATTTACGAGACAACAGCTGAGAATGGAGGAATGCTGGGGATGACAGCTGGAAATTGCGCTCAATTAAAAATTAAAGCACATTCTGAGACTATGAGGGGAAAAAATAATTTCCACACTCAAATTTTTCATGATCTAAAACTTCTGTGATTCTCATATCATAATGGAGATTATCAACTCTTTTTTTGTGGTGCCACCCTGACAATTTTCCACTGCAGATATGATAGCCTATACAGGGAATTTAAGGTTGCTAATAATAATCTTGCTTTTATTTTGTGGCCCTTTTCTAGGATGGAGCTTGATATTCCCATCATGTAATTGAATATGAAGTTCAATGAAAGTAAGAGCCAAAGAGAATCAGTTACATCCTCCCTTCCCACTAATTAGATATTGTATAGTCCTTGACCACTTTAGTTTTATGGACCAACCAAAAAGATGTTCTTAAACGGTAAAAAGCAGCAAATATATTTTATGATAGAGATTCTTTTTATTGTTATTTTTAACTCACTTCTGTTTATTGATCTAAACTCTCTGTGACACAAAATCAGGGAATAAATCCTACTATTTAATCTTAGCTCATTTTTTTTCTTTATTTTTTTTTTAGCTCTGATGTTTAGTACTAAACAATCTAAAGCCAATGTATTGTAAATTAAGATAAAACTGCAGTCAAACACTATACTGCCTGTAGGAAGTGGTGATAAATGATCCTAACATATATACAGGGTTCTTCAAAGGCAAAGGGCTACAAAGCTGTGGGTGGAGTCTCTGCTCATGCCAAATTGTTTTTTCGTGTTTCTGGAAACCAGGCAAGGCAGGTTACCCAGCTGCCCTTGAGCATTCACACAGGCTTATCTCTTTCAAGACAGACTCTCATTTTCTCCAGAAGATTTTCTCTTTCACAGGAAGGGATGTCCTGCCTGGCTGCATCTTTATCCCTCTGAAAGAGGTCTCTGAGCCCTTGTCCTTGGAAGGTAAAGCTGCACACAGCCTGGACAGTCAGTCTGTTCCTCAGGACTGACATATTCTTGATGTGTCCTACTAATGAGTCCATAACTCAACCCCCAGTTTTCATCAGTTTGCTTTGCCCGTTTCTGTTCAGGAAAGTCCACACCAAAATGAAGCTCCTTCTCCTTAAAACACCTGGATCCAAAATTGCCATGCAAGTTCTTGAGCATGTCTTTTATTTTTTCCATAATCAAGATGGATAATTACGTTAAAACTCACAAACTCATTATTTTGAAAATTTTTCAAGCTCTGTTCTACAAAAAATCTTTTTTAAAAACACTGATTTTAGTTGAAGCCTGAAGGAATTATGAAGATATTCTCTAAAGAGGGGGCACAGAGTAGAATGTCTAAACAAAACTCCAGAGTGTTAGTAGTTGGCAAAACTATTTACAGAAGGATTACTGAATTTATAAACCAAGGGAAAAAACACAGAGATGGGGAGTTGGGGATTTTAGATAGCCACATGAAATATGCATGCAATACCCAAGTGTGAGCTCTCACAGGTTGATGATGTGCTTTCCACAAGACAAATATAGAATCAGGGATGGGCTATACTCAAGTTAATGGAGAGTAACATTCTAAAAGGAAAATAACATGCAGTTTATGATCCAGATGACATGGAAAAATCATTGTCCAAACTAAAAGAAATGTAATCTGAAGACTCTAAGCCCAATAGTTTAAATCACATCACACTTGCTCCCTTAAAATTTATTCTCTTATTTTTCATTCTTCTTTACTGCAGGATTTAGAGATATGTTCAGGACTTTTATTTATTTTATGACTAAAATGTTGTACTTGACCTTGCACAAATTTATAAACCTGCAAAACTACGTGCTTTTAGTGCAGTTGAATAATTTTACTGTTTGCAGGACAGGCTTTACATGTACATTTAGATACTTAGGTAGAGAGGTTCTTGTGACTTTGCTTTCAGTGGGAAGGCTTCCAAACTGAAAATATTGGTCCAGCTTAAAAAATTTTCAAAGTCAATAAAATTATATTGTGCAAGTAGATATGTTTTATGTCTATACTCTTTTACAACTTTGAGTTGTTCACATCCCCTAAGGGGACATAAAGTCAAAATCAAATAAGTACTGAAATCAGTTGTGGGGGGTCTTTCCACTGCCCTCAGGATTGGACACAAAATTCAGAACTCAGGAACAGTTCTTTTGATTTGTCTGCAGATCAATAGCCTTTACTAATGTTGATAGTACACTACTTGGATTCCTTCACAGATACTCTCCCTTTTCAAATATCTTCTCTTCGGATAATGAGTAATGAGCCAAAAGCATTTTTCCAGCACAAAGGAAATAATGTGAGTAGCTGTTAGTTAGTTATCTAGTGAACACTGCATCTCAGTATTGGTACACATTCTCTTGAGAGCATTACCTCAAAAAACAGAAGGGAACTTTTCTTAGTAAATGCCCATTTCTTATTAAGTGCACACTGGAAGTTTCATTAATGAATATTTGAGAAAAGTTAATAATGTACCTTCTATACCTCTATTATCTGGAACGAAATGTTTCCTAATTAGCTACACGAACCACCATATATTCTCCAAAGTGCTATCAAAATAATTTGGGATTTACTGCATTTTCAAAACCATAACAATTAACAATACTGGGGGGTTTTTTTGTTTGTTTGTTTTTTGGTTTTTTGTTGTTTTTTTTTTTAAAGACCTCTGTTAAGGATGTTTTCACGAATGCCTTGAGCCCTGTGCTAAGGAGGATTTTATTCACCATCCGGGGGTAGTTTATGAGTGCAACTCATTAGCCAATTTCTTATGGGCACCTGAAACCCCTCATGGAGTGGAACAATCCCACTGGGAAGGCAGCAGTAGGATAGCAAAAGAATATTCATTCTTTGAATTGTAGACATTGATTCTACATGTTAAAGGCTGATGAGGAAGGCTGCCATCAAACAGCACATGAACATGTTTAGGTTATTAACATTCCTAGGAATGGTATCACACTTGAACAATGGGTACAAAGGTTAAGCACTTGTGTTTAAATTTTAAAGTGGCAATCAATTCACCATATAATAAACCATTCTCATAAAAATCACAGAAATAAATAAGTCCCGTCCCAGACTTAGATCAAATATCTAAATTCATACAAATCTTAGCGAAAATGCAGCTTGACTGAGAAATACTGAAATTGAAATCACCAAATTCATATCTGTAACCATCAGTCTTTCTCTGTGAGATGGTAAACCCCTCTCGTGGCAACTGCTGATTAAAAATGATACATAATTCAGCTTGGTTTCCCCACCACAGATGTGAGATGGAGAAATGTGACATAAAATAAAGTCCTGTATTGACTTTATTTTTTTCAAACATAAAACCAGATTTTTTTTTTGTGGGATGCCTTCTGTATGATCCTGAAATGTATTTAGTCTGACATTTAATGAGAATAATGAATTAGTGTCTATTGCTGAAAAGAAAATTGCAATGGGACTTACACCCCAACAGGCCTTTTCTTCCTCTCCACAGTAACCAAAGTGCTCTAAAGCCTGACTCCAACAGACTGGTTTTTAATGAATCCTAAGTCAGCCATCTCTTAATTCAGAGTTATTAGAGCTGGAAGTATTAACCTTATTCTCGTGAATTGCCGATCAGTAAGTGACTGAATACCCATTTAGCAGCTGTGTCTCTTGGCACCCATCAAAGGGTTCAAAGTGGCTTTGATGGTGTCATCTCTGCAGCCTGCACCTTTATCAGACAGGTCTGCAGTGGGCACAGAATCTGTCACCAAAACGTATTAACCCCACTTTCTCAACCAATCAATTACACTGGCTTAAGGCTACCTCTTGATTCTTTAGTCACAGCTCAATTTAGCAAAATTTGGGATGTGAATATACTTTACTTTTGTTCTGTTTATCTGAATAACTCTGACTGCTCCCTTAGAGACTTGTCTGAGAAGCTTTCCATCCTTCTCCGCCTTTGATCAAAGGCTGTCAGAATTTGCCTCATTTACATTTCAGACCCCCTGATTAAAACATGTCCTTTGGGTTATAAAGTATTGTTGGATGACAGAACTAAGACAAACTATTCTAACTTCCTCATTGCATTGTCTTACTTCAAGATTTTTACCACCCTGTTATTACGCCTCTCCTGTATCAGCATGCCTATCTGGCAAAGGAGTTTTCTTGCTGCAGAAGCACTGATAATCTCTGGGTTTTAGGACAATTTATGAGTCTGGATGTCCTATGGATATCGTTACTGTTAAGAATATTAGTGTAAAGATAACCTCCTGACTATTGGGAGCATAATTCTTTTCCCAATGTCCTTCTTTGTGCACAGTATTCTATGAACAGCACCAATGACAGGTTTAATTTAGAAGGGATCAGCTCTTTGCAATTGATAGCTGCAAAGCCATTCAAGCAAAATAAAATCAGTAACAAGAAGGCTTCTTTGGTTGGTCCTACAGCATGTTCTTTGTTTCATGCTGTTAACAATGAGCAAGGTTCATGACATGACATTTCATCAACTAAATCTGTGTCCCTTGATAACCTCTTAAAATCCTGGGCTTTCAACAGAATTCCCTTTCCCTGGGAAGGATTCAGTTAAGCTCTTATTAAACTCATACAGTGTCACAGACCACTGACAGAACAAACCTCTGAAGCCTAATTTGGCTTTGTTCTTTCCCTTCCTCTCTCTTCTGGAGCAAGTGTCTTCCACTAAGAGCCTTACAGTTTGCTGGCTTTGACAACCAATATCTTGGTACAAGATAAGCACAAAGGCGGGAAAAACACAAAAATGCAGTCTATTCTACAGCATTGGGCACACCAAATGGACAGTCGAGTGCTTGGCCAGTGTTTAATGGAATTGCTGGAAAAAAACCCACAGACATGAGATTCTGCTGCCATTACTTCTGGTGCCATGCACTGTAACTTGGTTTCTAGGACTGGCTTTTCAGAGATCACTCAGGCACTTGATTCCTTTGTTTTCCTTCTGTCACTGCATGAAGTTTAAGGTTATTGTAGCCAGGAAACTGCCCTGCTTCTTTTTTGCCTACTGACAAAATCTGCTTGAGAATAAATATTTACTAAACAGATTGAGACTCAGATCTCTCTGACACTACTATGTGCCATGTTTTTCTGGCTTTTTTCGTGTGTGTGAATTTTTTCCTTTCTAGGTTTTTGTATCTTCCTGCTAGTAGCCATTCTTGATAGTCATGGTGAAATTTTAAAATGGTTTACTTTATGTAGGGAAAGTGAATACTCAAACTGTCTTTTAAGTTAAGACAAAATATTCCTTTCAATCACATGTCAAGAGACTGAGTGACTGATTGTCAGATTTCTGTTGATTTTTCAAGACTTTTAAATGCTTTCAGCTCTTAAATAATGCTTATAAAAGTCATTAGAGTTCTCCATAATGCACACTGCAGGTGCAGACATAAGCAACTCAATACAACTTTTGAATTTGCTTTTCTTGGTACTTACAAAAAGGAGAAAATATGAAAATGCTTTTACTACCTTTTTCGTTTGGTTTGTTGATTTTTGGGAAGAGTTCTGTACTTTGGGGCCATTGAAATGCCACCTTCTTTCACTCCTTCTTTACTTATAATTTGTGTTTCTATATTGCAAATGGTCAAAAGAAGCACATAAATAAATATATAATTATAGTAACTATGGATAGACCATTCTGGGGTAATATTTTCATAGTTATTTAAGACTTTTTAAGGAGGACAATGACAAATATTATACTATGAGGCTAAGGTGTTGTCTCTAACAAGATATGAAGAATTATATACCTAACTAGTTACGTCATCAGCATCCTCTGATAATTACAAGGACAGGGGGTTGTTAACAATGAATGCAAATGAGGAATGTAAATAATTATGCAATTATTGCACAGTGGGCTTTAGACAGATTAGTTTGGCTTAAAGTTATTGAGCTGTAAAGTAGAATGCACTATTAAAACTGGACTAAAGATATAATCTAGCCACACCATATTAACAGTAGGCATGGATTTGTCTCAGAACCCTATGGCAGAAATCAGTGTTCAGCTTCCAGAAATGAGGAAAGGTTTCCTCTCAAGTTCAGAGGCAAAGACTGTGGTTCTGTTCAGAGATCATTGTGTATACTCTCTGGGCTCTAGAGAGCTATGGACCCTTTCATTTAGAAGAGCATTTCATAATTTTTGATCCTTCCATTTCACTTCCATATTCACCTGGAATATTTCACTCAAATATACAGATACTTACATTATTATGGTTCCTAAAAGAAATGATAAAAGAGGGCTCTCCACAAAACCATAAGTACATCTGTATGAACACTAATGCTACCACTCATCCTTTTTTCACAGGAAGGGGAACAATGTGAAAAAAAATACCCAAGAGTAAGAAATAAGGATAAAACCTCAGTTAACTGAGAACATTTTAAGCAGCAATGAATGCTGTCACAGAACTCTACAAGACTACCATGCTTAAAAGTGGCACCCAAATTGCAGGCAGGGTGCAGAGGATCCTGTCAGAAGTGACCTGGATTTGGTGAGAAAGCCTCTCTGCTTTTTCTCCTGAACGGGTCAGGTGGATGTGTCAAGTACAAGCAGCAGGGTATGAGGATACCTGACTGCACATTTTGATCATAGACAGTCAACTGTTAACAATTTTTTCATTATTTTCAAATAAATTCATTTGAAAAATGACCAATGGAGTATGTCCACAGTACAGAACAGTACACAGAAATTGCCTGTAATAAAGCAGTGAAAAGATAGAGTCACTCTAATTTATAGATTAGACTACTAAATGAGTAAGATAAATATTTACACAGCATGAACTGGCACTCTGTCTCAGTGCATATAAGTATAAAGTAAAAGGATGTCACTACTGCAATACAGCCAGATAATTTCATTTCTTGTAGTCTCACAGCACCACTGATCAATCAAAATTAAAATGATACTTAATAGCCAACAATGCACAGTGACACTGACATGTGAAAATTGTTTCTCACTTTCACTTCAAACCCTTTTAAATTTTTTTGCTATTATATTGAAAAGGAATTTAGTTAAAATGAAATCTTTGAGAGCAAAAAAATGCTCTCTGTCTTATCAGTTGGAAAGGGTGAGGGTCTCTTGTGACTGAGTAAAGAAATGGCATTTTTTGCTTACTTCCTCACCCTGAGAATAAATTCTTATTGTTTTCAAATGTTACAGAGTTTGTCTGCTTTAAAATAGCTGCTTTAGGCAGGTGATGTGTGTCAATTCAAGAAGAAGCAAGTGAACCAAAAATCCCTGGGTATTGCAGACATTCAAGAACATGAGTAACAAACTCCAGTCACATCAGCTGTGCCAAACAGAAGGAAAGGTTCCTTGAGTTTAAAGATGTTTTCCAAAACTTTTTTGCTTCTATTCTTCAGAAAATTATCCACTTCTCCTTTTAATACGCTAACTAAAAAGTGTAATTTTGTTTAAATTACTAAAACTGCCCTTGAATGCCAGTACAGCTCAAGCAGGTACCAGAACATCTCAAAGAACTCCAAAAACTTCCAAGAGCCTTGCTCAATTTTCTCCTAGTAAGCCTTAAGATACAATAAAGAGTAGGGAGAATTCAAGAAAAGAACCACATTCCTGCTACCCTGCAGATCCGTTCCCCCTTTTTGAGGACCAGGTTGAAACTCACATGCTCTTGTGCATCCTTGAAGAGCAGATCAGACTCCTTTTGGGTGAAGACAGTGATACTAGGCATGAGAAGGAAAGGAAATGCCATTTGCCTCTCTGGAACTAGGATGGTTTGTTTTGTGAGTACCAAAGTTGGCACAAACCAAAAGATTTCTCCTCCTGATGAGGTTTCCCTGGTGAGAGCTGAACAATTTTTTTTTCTTCATTAAATGGACTGAGTGAAGAAAACACTTGAAGTTCTATGATGGTTAAGGATAATAAGGATGGCTAATTCTCAGTAGTAATTAACACATTCCTTTAGGTTTTGGGAACAAGGAGAGATGCTTGGAGAATCTCTATGGACCTGCATCTATCATCTACTTATGGGTCTTGGTTCCTGATTAGACTGATGGCTTTTGGCAACCCCAGCTACAAACTGCATGGCAAGAGTCTTGTACTCGTGCATTCAACACGATGTGTGCTCTAGAAACTACTTGGGAAAACAAAGTTCTGGCTTGCAAACCTGTCACTGTTTCACATATTGCTGGAATAAAACAAATGACTTCTCCTGGGGTTTCCTTAATTTGCTACAAATTCCTTCCTGCAAAGAAGTTTGCAAAACAATTTTTAATGGCAACTTCTGAAGATTATTTTTAATACTAACACTAGAAAAAGTAGGCCATCTTTTATTCTGTAAAAAAATTAGGAATGTAACTCAAGTGCAAATACACCCGGTTACGTGATTTAATTTCTAGTAATATTTTCTTCAGTCTCACTTGTTCAAGAACAAACACACTATTTATAATTGAGCTGTAATTGTGAAGAGATGTGCCCACTATACCCCCGATATACAAACATAAATTAGAAAAATCCGATCCTAACCTTAAGCAGATAACAATTAGAATGAAAGCAATTTGCTTTAAAAATGAGCGAATAAAAACAATGCAGTGAACACAGATACAAGAATCAGAAATAATTTGCCTCTACTATAGATTACTTCATGTCGTTTGAAAAGTGCTCTCCATTAAAGTCCTTTATTGAGGAATTTACTCACATTTCCATTTTGTTTGCAATGCACCCTGTTAGACTGGATGTTTGGCTTTTCTTTTCCAGAGTAACCCATCTGTAACATTGCCTCAGATCTTACCAAAGATGCTTGTTCCAAGAATCCGGTGAGGCAGAGGAATATTCTCTTTGTTAGCAGGTCTTTGCTTACAGCATTTTTTGTCTGTGAGGAGAGGTTTGAGTTGAATGAAAGAAAATTTGGAAAATTGGTTTGTTCACTCTTGAAAAGAAAAACGAAGACACGTATACAATCACACCCATAAAAGGTTACTCAATCAAAGCTGGTATTAAATTAGCTCCTATATCCACTGGGGAATAAGGTGAAAGTGATGTGCATAAAATACAGCAATGGAGGTTTAACCTAGATGTTATGAGAGACTTAGCACGGAGAGAATAAAGAAGGAATTAAGAAAGTGAAGGAATCCAGATTTTTAAGGCTAAGATTTTTAGGTTATTATCAGCCAAAAATTGTTCAGCTGTAACTTCTCTTGTTGTAAGGTAAATACAATAAAAGACAAGATAGGGTGTTTTTCAGCCTTATTTTTTTTTACAGTCTTCCTGGAATCAAAATATTTTTATTTGAACATTTGTTAGGTTCAATGTGTTAGAAAAATATGAAATAAAACATTTTATTTTTTTAGACAGATCTCAAAATAATCAGATAGATAGCCACATAAAAGAACCCTAATCAAGCTTTCAGCAAAGGTTTTTGGTGCGGATGAACTCTCATTTTTCACACAAACAATTTTGTTCAGCTAGATCCGAAACCAAGTTAACTGCTCATTAATTCTTTCCCAGACAGTTTCTAAAGTCTGTATGACAAGTTTCCTTGGTAACAGCAGCCAGCATATTCCATGACACCTAGCCATTAAACCAGACAAAAGCACGGATCCTGAACCTCCTGCCTCCATCCTGGAGAATAAGGAGAGGCTAGAGGCAAAAACAATCCCTGGCCTGCACTTGATCCCAGACCAAGCACATGGCTCATGCAGCTGATGTGTCCTACAAGACCCTGGACCCGTGTACAGCAGCTCTGGGATCACCTAACCTTTGCCACTGCCTTTTCTCCCTGCTGTGAGTTTGTAAGAAACTGTGTTGGAACACTGGGCAAACAGCTGTAACTTCTGAAGTAAAAAAGTTTTCCCCAACTGCTTTGCGCTCCTGCAAACTCTTAATCCAGCCAATATTTATAAGAGAAAAATGCTTTACTGTTTTGTTTTTTGTTTTAAACTTGATGATCCCATTGTTATTTTGATTAAGGAACAACCCAAATATTCCAGTCATTAGCAAGTGCATTGTGCTAAAATGCTGTTTAATAGAGAGAGATCCAAGATCTGAGACAATCCAGCTGTATTAATTTCAGTGCCAGATCTGGTTCTCTATTTGCTTCATCCACTCACAATGAGAACTGACTTATTTCTTGCTCAACTAAACCATTCTAACAGATATTCATGACCTGATAGGAGAGACCACAGCTAGAAGATGGAAATCTGTTTCCTGAAAGTGAAGGAATTCAATACTCACCACGCTGGGAAATTTTCTGAGTGTGCTGAAGCAGCAAACCCCTGCAGCTGAAGGTGATTGTCAGGTGATGGGTGAGGGCAATGCCCTCATCAATTTTAGGTAAGAACATCAGGGTGATGGAGCACAGCCAGAACAAAGGAAGCTGAACTCTGCTCAACAATAAGGGCAGTCTTTATTATTGATAAACAACTGCATCAGCTGAGAGAACCTGGCTCTGTAACTGTCCCAGAGTTAATCAAAGGAATGCAAATACTCTCTTCCTGAGGTAGCCACACCAATATTGGGAAGTATCTCAGCTCAGTGTAAGGGTGTGAAAACTGAAAAGGGAATGGATAAGTGTGTTTTGCATTATACATTTAACTCTCCTCATGGAAAATATCTAAAAGAGCATGGTCAGAGGGCATTGGACTCAGGATGAGAGGTGATCTTACCACAAAAGCATGGTGACCTGAAAATGAAATAAACTTATTCAGTTTGTTCTTCCTGCCCTGCTTATGGAGCTGTGGAAGTATTCAGTATCAGATAGCAACTCCTCTACAGGCTAAAAAGTTCCTGTTAAATGTTGTTTAAAACCGAAATCTTGCTGGTTTTTCCACAGAAATGTTAATTCTTAGACAAATCTGCTCCTCTAAGTCTCTTTTTTTCTATGAAGCAGAACATCCCGGGCTATAAAGAATGGTGTCTCCTTAGTCTGATTCTTTCTGCCCTACTGATTTCAACAGAGATATGCATGTCATTTCAACACTATGCTTGGCAAGGAAGTTAAGAAAGATTAAAAGGAATCTTCCTGATCTCCAATTATGTATATTTAAATATACACTTGACATAGTGTATTAACAGGCATAAACCTGGAATTGTCAACAGCTGAAAAGCCTGATCATCGGAAAAAAATGCATTCCAAATTTCTTTTATGCATTTTCTGTAGGCAAAATCAGACTTCAAAGAGCAAATAAGAACTGATGCTGGATTTTATCTCTTTTTTTCTCCGATTCTTTTCCCAGATATGGTTCCTTTCATATTCAAGTTTTCACAATGAATAGCAATTTTGACTCATTACTGTATCAGTTGCTGGGGCCCATATTATTCTTCAGCTTCAAAATTATGTTGCCTTTTTTTCAATGCCATTCCTAACCATGGAGACAGAATATGTCAAACTGATTTATGCCTGGACACTTACCTCAAGAGTGAGTTATTTTCCCAAGCAAACATGCCAGTATAACATGCAGTCTTTTAAAATGTGGAAGCAAAAAAAAAAATAGAATTATTTAATTGAAATTTTTTAGGGTGTAAATAATGTAAGTTTCATATCCACTTATGTACCCTAACTATGTGACCTTAACCCATATCTGCAAAGATGAAAGAGTATTAAAGAAATGTAAAAGTCAGGTTTGTTTTTTTTTTTTTTCTTTTTGAGTATATGCAGATCACATCTCAGTAAATCGAATCAAACTAATAATAGAGACAAACATTACTCAAATTACACCAGTAATCCTGTACAAAAATGGGTTTACTCCCTGTGCTTAATTGACAAGAGATCCATGGAGAGGAATTACTGATGAGAAATCAAAACAAAAATCTTAGGAGAGAAGAACTAAGGGAGACTGGAGACACAGTGTGTTCCTGGAAAAGTGGAATTAGTAATGGCTGCAGTGAAAGAAAGACACCTTTGCTTTTCTTGTCACATCTGGTGACATTCTTGTCACATTCTCGGGCTGAAGGCAGGGAAGGATCATTGTGCTCATGAGAAAACAGGGATGAAAACCATTCCTCAGTTTCCTTGGCCAGCAGAAGGGAGTGGCTCCAGGAAGATCCCAAACTGCTCTCTTTACTTCCCCTGGAGTAAAACAAGTCCCCAGTCACACAGATCACCCCTTCTGCCCTTCTTTGCACCTTCACCAGTAGCTACCCAGAAACTAATAAAATATAGAGCTGCCACAGGATACTCCACAGTACTTTTTGAACCAGTCTTGTCAAGCTCAGAGTTAAGAACTGAGAGGAAGCTTAGCACAAATGTTAGCCCTGGAGCAATCAACACTTTGGGCTAATGCCTACCAGCTTTGTTACTAATGTAGCATTTTGTTTTATTGCAATGTATGTTTAGGGTACAACTCTCATAAATAAATCCTATTAAGAGGGATTTAAAAATGCTGGTGGGTAGATGAGACATTTGGGGAGGGTGATGGTGGCTGTCAGACGTGACAGGACAAGGAAGGTCTGGGCTTCTATTTGCAGGTGTGGAAAAGAGGTACTTCTGTTTAAACAATCAATTATGGTGGCCTTTTTTGATGGCTTCAAAATTAATGTACTGCAGCTGGCAGGAGACAGCTCCATGCACTCTGAAAATGGCAGATGTGAAGTTTTCAGAAGCAACGTCCTTGACATTGAATTGCTCTGAAGTTGTCCAAGCTGTGAAAAGGCCTAGGAGGAATGAACAGAAAAGCTCAGCTAGCTGACAAAACTGTCTAAAATTCTTTTCTATTTGTGAAGAACTAGGAGGTGGGAACATGGCAACTGTCTAACCATGTATTTTATTTTAGCTGCAGCAGCAAAATGGTACTAACTTGGTTAGACCTTGAGCAAAGATTAACCTCCTGTAGTGACAGGGAGAGTCTATGCAAGAGTGGAATTTATTGTCTGCTTCTGTTCATCACATCATGAGGGTCCTGAGGAAGTCTATGAGTGCTAGAAAATTGCTGCCTTTGTGGCAGCATTTCATTGTGTATTACAGATCTATTAGCTAATGCCTGGAATTGTTTCTGACATTTAAACAGATAGGTAACTAGTTCAACAGGCAGATAAAGCACAGACTGTTCATTATCCTGTGGTTATTATTTTATGAAAACATCTTATTATATGATCTTCCATATTTGCTGATGGGAAGTGTGCAATGACTGGAGGACGATGATGGGCAAAACAAACCTGAGTGTTCTCATGTGACTGTGAGACTTACAGGACACAGAGGCATCCATCAGAACTGATGGAAAACCCAGTGACTTGAAAGAATTATGAAAGTACATAAAAGGGAACTCTTGAACCACCTGGAAAGGAAAGGGCTGAGGGGATTCAGAAGTACAAGGTAGCCCTGTTCACAGTGAAAGAAGAGAGTTACTGTCCACCCAGCACACCCTGTCAGAGCTTTCCAGAAGAGATGAAGTGATGTGTCCAGCATGGAATGACACCACTAGTTAAAGAACCATAAAGAAAGCACTAGTTAAGGAACCATTAAAAAAAAAAAAAAAAAAAAAAAAAAAAAAAAAAAAAAAAAAAAAAGAGAGAGAGAGAGAGAGAGAGAGAGAGAGAGAGAAAGAGCATGCAAGCAACTGATGGGAGTTTGTGCCATGGTAAGCAAGCTAGTTTCAGTCATGTGTCCAACACAGATAAAACAGTAAAGAAGAACAGAGTTCTTGGACAAACCAATGGAGTTATGGGGTCTGTACACTGTAATAATTACATTAGGGGAGATTTGTGATTTCGTTTACATAAGGTTTCATCTATTTAGTATTTATGTGAAACAGGTAAGTATGGAATTCCATTATTCTGCATTTATAGAAGTACTGTTTACAGCCTTTACTACATTTTAGTGTCTCTTAGGCTTATCTTTGTGTCCTGAAAAATTACAACAACAGGAAGATTGGTAACACGTGCATGGTTTGTTAATGAATCTGAATGTATTATGTTTTAGGATCTCTACCCTTTCATCATAAGCAGCTATGATATCTGCAGCTAGATTATGCTCCCCACTATGCTGCAATGGTAATCATACAACACACCTTTCCATACAATTTCATACCATAAAAGTTTTCATCTTCATTTGTTTCCATCTGCTCATCCCATTTCCCTGAAACTCCCTAGAATCCCAAAGCTCCAAATATCATTCAGGTGAATTCTTCTTGCCCTCCAGCTGGCAGTGCCACTATTACTATTTATATTAAAGTACATTGAGTAGATAGAGGTTCTGCCCAGATATTTTCTGCTTTTGTAACTCACATCTGCTGTCTCACTTGCTTACTCAAGACAATAAAATTGCAACGCAATTCTTCACTGAATTTACACCATGTTTAAGCCACCTCCTCTTCCCCTAATGAAGAAGCTTCTAAATAAAAATGTCTCCTTTAAATTACAATTTATTGATTCTCTTCTATCTTTGGGCACAAATATGTAACAATATCTGAAGGTAATGTTTTTATTCAGACCAGTTAAAACTTCACAGCAAATCTCCTCCGTCTCTACAGTCTCTCTTCTACAGCAATCTCTTTTTGTCCTACAGTTTGCACAAAATAAAAGGGCACCTAGACACAGATTTGAACTGAGTGACTACAGGCACAGCAGTTAATGACCAATATTCCTACTTGTTATAGATATACCAGATGACTATTACCCTTCCTTTCACTCCATTATTAATGGCCTTATTAGGAATGCAAATCAATGTCCACTATGTAAAATGGAAAACACAAAAATCAATTCATGTCCTGTTGCGTATGGTTTAGATGCAGACTTTTTCTTCATAGTGTCACAGGTTCAAACCAAACCTTGAATACTAAATTAACTTCAGATGTTTAGTTTACTTTTAATATATGTTTCTCCTGTATATTTTTATATTCACTTCTAATGTATTTTTGTTTTAAAAATACAGACCAGAATAAAAAGAATAGCTCTGTAAAAAAGGCTCATAAACATTATTTGTAAATATAGAGCAAACCATTCACAAGCAAATCAAGGGCTAGGTTGGAGAAAAAACATAATGATCTTGGTTTTTAATTTATTATTTCAGTTAAAATTATAAAGCTCATGTCCAAAATTCTAAAGCTACTTTGTTTTTTCCTGCTGCTACATCAGGATCAAAGTCACTGTTGTGTCCACAGACACTTTTCTGTCACTGGAGAACTGCTTTTATTTCTCACAAATGGTCCTGAGATCTTTGCAGTTGTAAGTGATAGAGCACAGGTTCCTTTCATTTTCTTTGATACCTTTTTTTAATCACTGGGAACCACCTGAGATTAGAACCCTTTAGTAAATGACCCCTAATCAAAAGGAGCGAAAATAGTATTTCAGATCCTCCACTGAATTAATGGTCAAGATAGAGAGCTCATATCTTCCTCCAGAATTCTTTCAGAGAATCATATTTTTCATATTTTATCAGCTTTCCCTTTTTTTTTTTCCCCAAATAAAAGTCCTTGGATTTTTACATAACCATAAAATACTTACTGAAAATTAACTGCTATATAAATTGTATATAAATCAATAACTATGTGTAAATATGTGCAAGTGTGTTTTGCTTCCATTTATTTTGCTCCTAAATAGTACAGAGAACTCCTAAAGGCTAAATAATGTCTTATCCATGAGTAAAATGTGTTGGCAGCTGAAGTGTGGAAGTGCAACTATCACAACATTGATCTTTATATTTCATTTTCTTACTGATAGTGTAAAGGAGAAAAAGACAGAGACACAAGGAACAGGCAAAGAGAGAAAAAGGCATGAAACTACAAAGTCTCTGTCAATTACCCTGTTATCCTGTACAATCATTTATGGCAATAAAATCACAGAGAAAGTCTAAGCCACAGCTATGCAATATATCCTTATGTACCTAATGCATCCATTGTTTATCCATAGCAGTATCATTTAACAGCATTTAAAATAAGGGGCTTAAAGTATGGATCTCTGGATATAAGTACCCAATTCCATTTTGCCCTAGTTTTAATAAAATCATCAGTATTACCAGTCAAAAGAGCCAAATCACTGGTAGATCTTGGTGGATATTTTATGAAGATCTGAATAAAGCATCAATCACCAAATCCAGTAGGAAAGAAATTTCATATCTGCTCTTTACTGAATAGTTAAAAAAATGTAATATTTAAACGTGGCAAGGACGGAATGATAACAGTCTTCACTTGAACATGGGTGTTGTTTTCTCACACTTGACGATTGGCAGGAGCTGCTCCTTTGGATCATTTTTTTTGGAGATGGCAGCTGGATCACATTTTTCTCCTTTTCTCATTCTTCCCTTCATGTACCATTTTTCATTTCCCTTTTGCTTACTTTTCTGATAGCTGAGTGTGTATTGATACAATCACTACTTCACATATTAGTTTTTCAGTTGTGGAAAAAGTGTTGTACATTACTGTTTATTTTACTTGAATAGCCTGTGCCTGGCAGTCTCACAGTCAACAAAAAAAGATAAACAGAATTCCTCCCTAACTACTTGGAGATTGGGGGAAATTCCACTGGGAGACATACTGTATTTAGGAACAAACAGAATTTGGAAAGGCTTTTTGCTATCTTGCTTCATACTGTTGCTGAAAGTAAAGTAGAGTCGTTCCTGGCTCCCCACCACAAGAGGCAAATGATGTCACTTGTGTAAATTCTTGGTTCCTGAAAATTAGCATTCAGGTTCTCTGTATAAGATGTTGAATGTGCTGCAACACAACCCCTTTATTTCATGGGCTATAAAACCTAGGAAATACAGACATCCACAAGCTATGAAGCAAAGGCTCATAAAAATGCCATGAAATGTGCAATTATCCACTAGGATGAATCTTCAAACTATGCCTGGAATGAACTGAACTGGAGGATTTAGTTGAAAAGCCAAACTCTTCACAGATCACATTGACAGTAGACAAAAATGAAAAGATACATGAAAATCAGAGTCAGCAGAACTCTCTGAATTTAATAAAGTAACCATACAAACTCAAATAATTCCATGCTACTGCCTATGGAAAAAGTAGTCATCTTGAAACTTTCTGCTAGCTGAGTGCCAGTGACTCCATAAACGATGGATTTAATTAATGAAAATTACCCCTACCAAACATGTGAAAATGGATGATTGTCACCTCTAGCACTCCCTAATTTCCTCCCTAAAGCTAACCAAAAGTATTGCTTGGAGGATGTGAATACAGTACACAATGAACTGCAAGATGATTTTTTTGTGTGTCACAGAGTAGGTATACTGTCACGGTATTTTCAAAGAGTAGAAGGTACTCACTAAACTTTAAACATTTCACAGCACTAAGACACGTAGTTTTAGTATTTTTTATTACTATTCAAAAACAGATTTGACAAAACTAGTGAAACTTGCTTTTAAGGATTTCAATCCCCAGTAGAATTTCTGTCTCTTCTACTGCACTCATCTAAGTGTTCTCCCTCAGTACTGTTAACTAAATAGATTCCAAAGACATGATTGTCCAGAAATTTATCTTCTTTTATCTATGCTGGATAGACCTGTCAGAATTTATCTCCACGCTATTACCTATTTCTAAATTTCTCCTGAAAACAATGACTAGACAAAATTTTCTGACATCACATTATTCTGTCAATATGTCCCTTTATATCTCACACCTTCAAAACCTTCTGTTCAACTGGAAGTAGTATATTAATGTCTCACAGAATTTCTTACATAAAGTTTTCATGTCCTCTTCACATTTTCAAGGCTGTTCCTGACGGCTCGTCTAATTAGAGGCATATAAAGCACAATTGATAAAAGCTCTATCATGCAACTCTGCATCCAGCTGATAACAATGAACAGACTTTTCAGCCTCTAACAAGTGATAAAACTTCGAGAGCTGAGCAGCAGGTAGTGGGTGCCCTGTTTTCTTTTATAATAGCAATTAGTAACTCAGAATACGTATCTAAAGCACAAAGTTCAGAATTACTTTTGAATTTAACATAGTGAAATGCCCTAGGAAAGACCAGCTGAGGTAAATGAGGTAAACTTCACTCCCTCACTGACCTACATGAGTTATCCCATCAGAAAATCTTCCTACAGAAGGTATAGTCCAGAATGTACTTTACAGTGCAAAGTGGCAGTTTTCCTATGCACATATTTGTTTGAGCAGTGACTTAGAAATAAACATGGAATTCAGTATCCATCCAAGTCTTTGTGCAGTTTGGTCTACAACACAAGATTCTCCATGCATTAGAAATTTATATTAATTAGACTGTTCTGAAAAATATTCCCACCTGCACATTGAACCAGAGACTCTCCCAATGGCAGAAATTATGTACTGAAGTAACTGATTAATGCAGCCCAGTGCCAACCTCACTGCCTTACCTCCGTGTCCTTACCTTATTAACAGAAAGCACTGCCAGCTGTTAAAGAAACGTGGGGTTTATAGTACAGAAGATAACATTGAGAGAGAACAGGACCAATCTAAAATTCACAGAAATCCGAAAACACAAATGCACAGTTCCAGTTAACCTAAATCACACAACACAGGAACTCAGAAGAGCAGCCTGTGCTGCATACAACTCAGCTACCAGGGTCTGACTGTGACTTCAGCTCATGGAGGAGAATGACAAAAGCTGAGCAGATCTTTTTTGTGGGAACACGCAGGACCACATCCATGCATAGGGACAGCCAGTTCCAGCCTAAGTGCCTTTCCCTCAAAAGAAAGTGGATGCATCTCCTGGATTAAAGGCAATCACAGATGCAAAATAAGATAACCCAGCACATCATGTCACTCCAATTCCTGTCCAATGGAGCATAATCTGATTTGCAGTATTTTAAACTACATCCTGATTGGATTACTAATGAAGGCTGGCAATTCTGAGGAGTTTACCAATTGCTGACAGTTTCTGTGAAGCAGCTGGGCAACTACTTTTAAATTGAGAAAGACTGTAAAATATATTTACAGCTAAATGCCTTTCTACAAAGATGGGCCAGATGGTCCCATAGAAACTGGAAAATGAAGGAAGCATTAATGAATCATCCAAGAAACCAGAAATCTTTTAGTGGGTGGTACAGTCCATTAAAAAGAAAAATCACCCCAAACCCAACACTACCCAACTCTTCATAAAGTGCTATTTTGCTTACTATAATTTAAATGCACTTATAGGCATATTGCATTTCTAAATAATTGCAGCGAAGCATAATTTTATAACAAATGAAGTTTGCTTTTGTCATGTTAATAACATGTTCCATTACCAGATGAGATTTAAAGTTGAATATTTTTTTTAGAGCCAGGGAAGTCTGAAAAGGAGAGAGATTCCCAAAGAGAGAAATATTTCTAGAAAGAGTTCTAGACTTAGCAGAAACCCTTTCTGATAATAACTAAAACACTTCTCAGTCACCACTGAGATAAGAGCATACCAAGATTCAAAGTTCTTTTAAACTCAATGGAAGAGAGAAATCTCTTGTGATTTCCTAGCTCATGCAGCTCAATAATGCATGTTTGCTTTCTTAAAGGATCTCCAGGACATTTTTCAAGAACCTATCCTAGAGCAAAGTGCAATCTCAGTAATACTTCACTATTGCACAACTAATTGCAGCTTGTTATTCATTTCTCCCTTCTTAATTGTTTTCCATCCTTTTGTTTTTCCTTTCTCTCCAGGGAAAAGAATGAAATGCCTCTTTTAATTCGTTAAGCTATCAATAAACTAGCTTGACAAAAGCAGTATCCTATCGAATAAGAATTGTACAAATTTGAAAACAAGCTAATGAAATGAGCAGTTACCCTTGATAACACATTTACCATTACCGAAGCTGTTGATACCTCCTTAAATTAAGCGCTAAGGATCAAGCCCTGTGGTGCTGTTGGATTTGGTAAAAATCAAACAAAAACAATTCCTATACTTGCAGATTACAGGAGTAAAGGGTATCACTTGCACAGTCATACTTGGAGTTCACCTGTTTTAATGATACAACCTGCATGCCTTTTTGGGACAACCTTAGTTTGGTCTTGAACTATTGAAAGCAAGTTCACCTGCTTCTTCATGTCTAAGGGAAAAGATGAAGATTTTTCCATTTGTGGGCTTTGATTATGTGTCAAATGAGTTTTTGAGCTGAATCTAGCCTTCAGGTACAACTCAGCACAACCATTCCATGTATTCCATATTACTATGTGGATATCTGTACAACACCTTCAGAGGAAATCTCTAAGCAGCCACAGCTGGGACATGGAGTGTGTGATCCCTCCTAGCTCTGTGCCATCTTGTGCCACGACTGCCTTTTCCACCCACCTGGAATGCTTGTGCTTTGCTCTAACTCTTATACCCCATCTAAGATCAAAATAGTTCAAGGCTCATTTTAAATAAGCACTAAGCCATTGTTTGATGCTCCTTCCACTGGCAGCTGCCTGCAGCCAAATGGAAATACTATTTTTTAAATGACTGTGTTAGACCAACAGCTAATTGTTGGAACAGAATAAGGTCTGAACATCACACTAGTTTCACTATTTTTATTCCAATTACAGCTATGTGTTTTGGAATGTGTACTGCATAGTCTTAATAGAAACCTACTTATTTTGGTCTTCTTATTTTTGTTTTGATACATAATATGATGTATTTCTTACAGAGTTCATTATGCCCTTTAAATTTTAGCATCCATATAACATTATTTATATTTTCAGTGTTTCTTTTTTTCTTTTTTTTTTTCTTCAATAGCACTTAAAAATCTGATATTAATTTCTAAACCAAGGAATATTGTTACAGAAGAAGAAGAAGTGGAAAAAAACACAGTAGCTGGGGTTTTTTTAGGAACTGAGTCGATGAGAAACCATTTTCAGGCTCCGTTAGTGAAAAAGGCAACCTTCCTAACAATGGAAGGATTTTTTTCAGGATTGATAGAAGTGCATGATGGATCCCTCAGAAGAGGATTGCAAAAGTTGGTCTTTATCGATAAGGTGAGCTTAATCTGTAATCAATATTCTGCATGCATTGATTTCATCTCTATTATGGAAAAATAATGCTCACACTCCACATTTTGAACATATTTCTGAGTTGACTTACCCTTGGAATATTTTCAAGAGTAGTTTTATTATATTCATTTTTTTTTCCTCCAAGTTGTTTATGTTTTTCTTTCTCTCGAGTTGCCAGCCATCATCTCAAGAGTCTAGATTTTCTACTTGAAATATGCAGCGTATGAAATGTGAAAACAGGACATGTCATATTGCATCCTAATTAGAAACGGTGAGTCCTGGAGAAAAACAACCTAAGCACGAGCCTTTATTTGAATTTTGAAATTAATTTGGGCTGATTTTACCCCTTGTGCTCCCTTCCCATTAATATTCCAGCAAAGGAATGTAGTGGCAGGTATAAGTGGTTGAACAGCTAAGTTTAAGAGAACATTGAGGTTTACACAAAGAAATTTTGAAATTTATGACAGCCTCTGATTTTTTTTTTTTTCCTGGTGATGGGTGCAGAGCATCATGGTAGAGCCTTTGTGTCTGCAGGTGATACCCAAGTTATCAAGAAGAGAGATCTCACATCAGGGTCAGAGCAGGCAGCTGCCTTTTACACCAGTGTGGAGTTTCTAGCCCTGTATATTCTGTTTTGCAGAAGTTTAAAGGGTAAAAAAAAACTGCTCCCGCCATAAAATGAAGAATGAACACAGGTCGCATTTAGGTCAAGAGAATCTTTACCTCTGACACTTCAGGAAAATTGGGTCAGATGAAATTCTGACTAACTTGATTTTCTTTAGTGGGAATGGAACAAATTTATAATTAGTTGATTATATCGTGTTATATAATTCAAGTGAATATAGCCTGCTTCTGAGACCCAGTGACAAGCGTAGTCATTCAGATTTCAATAAAAATATATTACCTGTAATTAGTCTACTTCATCATTGTTGGATGCATTAAAAATGCCCGTTGTTTTAAAGAAAATTATTATTCATTGAATTTCAAAGGATATTGAGCAGCAAACAGTATCTAGTGTGATTTGTCTCATAATTAATACACTTATTCACTGTGAAATACAGCTATATTGCCCATTATTTTTAAATAAAGCATAACACACTGAATTTTAAAGTTATTGGGCTATTACCCAGAACAAAATACTTCTAGCAGATCAGAGTGACATTTAGCTTTAGCACTATAAGTACCTGCCCTGGGTAAATAAAGAAAACAATTTTTGAATAAAATTGAACATTTCTTTGGCAGCAGAAAATCATAAATACATTTCATAGCCAACAAGCCTCAAACTATTCTTACTGCACTTAGGTAAAAGGGTATGGATGCATAAAGAAAATTCATCTCAACAATATGCTTTCAGGCACAGAGAAATCTTGCCTCTTGTCTCAACCCAGTGCTTGCCCTCCTTTCTCAGTGGATTTTTTATTCTGTAATACCAGTGCAAAAAAACCCTGAGTTTATGCCTTATGCTGTTATTGCTCTGCTTTTAGTTTTCTTGCCCTCCATTTTTCCCTCCCCCCTTGCTTTTTTTTTTTTTTTTTCCTCTCTCTTTCTGTTTCATAAGCTTTTACTAGACCACATCTCTTTCTCTGCCACTTTCCCTCTCTGTCAAATCTTTCCTCACCATCACTCTCTGCAGGATTTTGTGGGGGCTCTTTTTCCCACTTGGGGTCCCTGTGCCAGTTCCCAGGCACTGTCAACTGTGTCACCAGCCCCTTTGCTCCTTCTCCACTGCTTTTTACCACCTCTGGTTTCTCTGCCATTAACTCCTGACACCTTGTTTGTCTCCCCCCAGAAAGCTGGGCTCACACACTACCCAAAATCCCTGAGGCAGGAGCTGGAGCTGCTCCTGCCAGGGGCCTGACCTCAGGAGAGCACAGGCCCTCCAGGTTGGGAACTGGCCCCTGCAGCTCCTTCTGTCTGGCGTAATTATACCTGGGAGAAACAATTCTGCCTGAGGAACTTTCTGCAAGGAATTTGTGATGATTACTGGCATAAAAGTATGCAGAAGAAAACTTTTTTTTTTTTTTTTTAATTTTTTTTTTTTAAACTGTAGTATCTTTCCCAGCATTTTAAATGTCTGAAAGTCTACCAGCTTACACTTCCCATCACAACAAATTCCTGTTGCCCTCCATTTTTTTTTCATGGTCACAGGGTAATGTCATTTTATGCGAAGAACTCCTCCAGTAACTTTAGAGCTTGAAAATGTGCATTTAAAATGCATTTGGAATAAAGTAGAAGTTGCCATTCTGTATCACGTTTAACAGGTTGAGAAAGGGAAAAGGCAGAACAAGGATTAAATTCTGCATTAGCAGTTGAATACTGTGAGCTGCACTTATCAGAGGCTGAAAAAAACCCAGGCATTTGGGCTTTCCTCCCCTTTGAATCACAGAGCACTCATGGCTTCTCTCTCTTGCACTCTGTCTCATAAAACTATAAAATACACATTTTTTAAAAAATTACTAAAAAATAAAAAATTAAGGTTATACATTGCCCAGGTAATACAATATCTACTGGTACCAGCAGCTCAAACATTTACAAATGCAATAGTCTTGCATCCAGCACTGTAATGTGGTTGCCACTTGTGGAATAAAGCAGAATACAGAACAGAAAAGAATTCCTTCCACAACATATCTCAGGCAATTTCCCATACTTCTTGAAATGGCAAGACTGCACATTTTGCAATTTTAAGTAATTTGAGAAGAAAGAACTGTGACTGACTTCCCCACTTTCAAAATGATAAAAATTAAGGTGCTTCCCACACATTCTCTGGTCACTACAACTTTATTTGAATAATTGGCCTTACCTGCTTTGAGCACAGGTAGAAAGATGCAGGTCTCCAAGCAACTGAAATCCTCAGTATCTATAAATAAAAAGAATAAAAATATTAAAAATCCTCAGGGCCAGACAGCTTCTAGAAAAAAAACAATATTATATTCAGGTGTTTGTATTTACATGAGGCTGTCATTTATATTTGTCCCAAGACAATGGGACTGGAATTATTTGCAATTGTTTGGTCACTTATTGACTGAGGTGATGTCAGGGCAGTTCTCAATGGAGAAATGACCCTAAAAAAGCCCCCTGGCACCCCTGTCACACCCCTGTAAAGAGAGGACTGGACACCTCAGAGGTACTGAGTCAGCTCTGTGAAGGAGAAACAACTATAAAACCTCTGGAGCCCTGGATTAATTTTTGACTGAAATGAGCAATATCAGCCTCCTTTAATCCACCACCTGGGCAAGGCAGGCTCAGCAGGGCAAAATGCACCGTCCCTCTCGATTAGCAGCAAACAACCATTCCACTTTGCTCTGCCCATTGCCAACACAGGTATTTTTAATCTGCAATTTATTTCTGCCTGTCAAAGGTGAAAAGCATTAAGCAATTAATTATTTGAAGTGATTTAAGAGACAGCTGGAAGCCAGGGAGACTTCAAAAAGTAGCCGATTGTTACTAATTCATGTGGTATTCATTAGTGCGTCATTAATGATGCTGCTTTCATTGATATTTGATATAGAATGCAACACTATTGGAATCTCTCAGCAATTTAACAACTGCTTAAGAATATTTCCTGAAATCTGAGAGTAGTACAGATGATTTCAAGCTAACATTTAACACTTTGTGCATTGTCAGGGGTATTCTGCACCAGAGTACTCTTCCTCAGCACACATGGAGAAATCCAGTCTCTAGTATGACCTATAAAAATGCTTCCCCACCCTGTCCAACCAAGTATCAAATGCTACATCACTAACCAAAGACCTTGCCTGTAAAACTTAGATCAGGAAAGATCTAAGTTAGATCACCCTTCTGTTCCAGCCCATAAAACCTGTGGATGCTGACATCCAACA
Organism: Brachypodius melanocephalos; assembly: GCA_013398615.1. NCBI lineage: Eukaryota > Metazoa > Chordata > Aves > Passeriformes > Pycnonotidae > Brachypodius > Brachypodius melanocephalos. The sequence goes on along the minus strand of VZSR01000028.1, from coordinate 5,373,374 downwards.
CGTCTAGAAATTCCCTGGGCAAGCAAATGGTGATCCCAAGAGGATCCTTCAGCTGCAGATGTCTACAATAAAGGTACTATTACCTTCCTGCACTTTACACTGTCAGCACTAACTTTGCATCTCAGGCCTTTGTAAGATATTTATGCACCCACTACATTTTGGAGCCTTTTAACGATTCACTCTTCACAGTCTCACAGGCATATATTTACTGTATAATCTGCATTCCCCTTCCCACCAATATATTCTGTTTGATAAAGTTGAAGTTCATATATTCACTAATAGAAACCAGATTTTTTTAATCTAAAGATCATGAATATATAGCACAATTCCTGGCAGAATCTTAAAACATTAGAGAAATACAGCTCTATTTTAAAATGAAAGAGCTCCAAAGGCAATTTCCTGCTCTTGGGTCTGCTCCTCTGCACCACACCCACCTGAGTATCACCTGAGGGCTCTCACTCCCTCCCAGTGTCAGGTTGTCACTGAGATGCTCAAACAGAGAGCTCTGCAGGCAGCACCCACACGATGTCCATGGAGAGAAGGGGTTGTCCACAAAGCCTGCCTGACCACAGGGCTTCCCAGACCACTTGACTCCCCAGCTGACTTTCCAGGCTTTTCCATCATTCCACAAAGGCTCTGTGGTTGGGCTACAGCAGGCTTGCCGATTTTAATCCTTGATTCTTCATGGATTAACTCCATGGTTAGCTCCAAAGGAGAGTATCAGGCACTGATAAACAAATACCTTATTGTGGCTCCCTCACAGACCAAGCTCAGCAGTGCCCCTGAAGACAGATTATCAGGCCAAACAATGGATAAAGAGCTCCTGCATGACAAAGCACACACTGTTATTGTGGTGCAGTTCACAGTTTGAGATGCACTGGAGCTTTATTTTTCTCTGAAAGGAGATGAAAGTTGAATAAAAAAGCTGCCTAAGAGACAAGTGCTGCATTATGGCAGAGCGAAATTTGAAAATTAGTCTATTAATTTGAAAATAATAAGTCTCTTAATTTTCAAAGACCTTAAATAAGCTCCAAAATGCTCCACTAACATAACTTGGACCTATCCTCATCAAAGAAATTACAAAGATGCCTGCACACATCTCACACACATCCTCACCAAAGTGAAAATGTCTCTGCAGTCTCTCCATATTTCCCTATTGATCATGGAGAATAGGAGCATCCAAGTTCAGAGACCACATTCCTGATGTATTTCTAGCTAATCAAAAACTCAGAGGTCCTGGGAATCACACAAGTACAATACTTTTCACTGTAGAATATTGAGACCAATTGAAAGCTCCCATTCCATATCTGCCTTTCTATTGTCTGCAGCTTGAAGAGGAACTGGTTTAAATACATGGTAAGACACACTTTTGTGAACAGCACCACATTTCTTCTGGAATGCATTAATCCCCTCAGCACTCCAACTGTGTGAAAGACTTTCAAGAATTTTTTCTCTTCTTTTTTTGGATGGGGGAGAAATAGCTGATTGATGACAGGATCAACAAAATATTTAACAAAATACATTTCAGGTCCAAAGTAGAGTCTCTGAGTTGAGAGTATTTTTAGAAAGAGACCTACCAACCCCATATATAAGTCTCACAATAAAATTGGGATGACCAAAAACGATTTATAGAAGTAAAATTAGCAGTCTCATTTTTGAATCTACTGTGTCTTTCAGGATACAAGTGTCTTCCATTAGAAAACCTGCTGGATGAACTTAGAAATCTTAAGATGAAATATGTTTTTCTTCTTCACATTCCAAATAGTTTTAGAGAGAAAATAACTTTTCCACTTCCAATCATTAAGTGAAGCATAAAACAAGAATAGGATACAGGTGTACAAAATTATATTAGTACCATTCTTATTCAAACCCATTTTTCCTGGCTTTCTCACAGATCACAGAACTGTATCAATGCAGGCCCTGATCCTTCTCCCAAAGGTCTTGCCATTGAATTTCAACTAGGACAAAACTAAGAAGTGGGAGGAAGAAAGCAGTGAAATGGGAGCAGGAAGAAGATAGGCAGCAACTGTAGTAGAGATAAGAATAGATGGTCACAGGCTAACATGGTGCATAATTTATTGGCTTTCTTGAATTGCCGAATTCCTTTTGGGGGCAGATCAAGCACCTGCATAATAACTTTCTGTGATGTTGGAAGCGATAAGCACCTTAAAATATATATGGAATATTGGAAGAATGAAGAAAAAGTGGGAAAAAAAAAAAAAAGAGTCTGCTTATTATGCCCCAGTAGTTTTTCTTTTATTTCAAGCAGACTGTATCTGACTGAATTCTTACTGTCTGAAGGCAAAAAGAATAGTCCCACCCTGACCACATTTCACTTTTAGTACCACTAGATCTGGGTAGCCTAAATCTTAAGGCTTCACAAACATTTCAGATTGTACATATTACCTGTGGTACAGTTCATAAAGCACAAAAATCACTGGCCGTGTGCTAAAGTACGCCAGATTTTTTTTTCCATGACACAAATATGGTGCACTACTTAACCAAGATTAAGGAGCATGTAGTTAAGTGTTCACTCATCAGGTCTGCTGTTCCAAATGCTTGCCTTACTTACACAAAGGGGGGGGTTTTGCCTCTTTGAAATGGTTAATATTTGATAGTTTCCTCCCATGAATAAATCACTTGGCTGTAGTTCTAAAATGGTATGCTACAAAATCTAACTGAAGGCAGATGAAGGCCAACAAAATTCTGCCCAGAAGATTATCAGGCTTTAAAATACAAAGCATCAATCAAATCTGGATCAGTCCTCCAGACCTAGTTTAAATCATGTCTGCTGCCCTCTTAAACCACCCTGCAGAACAAAAGGGCACACAGTTTGCCAAGCGTGCAGAAATAGCATGGTAAGTGCTCTAGAAATGGCCAAAGGAAATGTTTTAGGGTACAGCCCAAATTGTGAAGTGGGACCTCAGTCTGATGAAAGACCTGACAGTATGTCTACGTGTGGGTTTGTACTTGGTTTTTGGATAAGAGAGAGTCATATACTTCAAAATATTGGAACAAATGCTTAAGTAATGCAGAATAGAAACCTCAATAGTTCCATACTTGTATTGTCTCCATATGAACAGGCACTGCTTTTGAAAATCATCTCTCACTCCTCTGTACTGCGCTGTCATGGTTTGGTCTTTAATCCTCATTACTCTTATATTTTATTTGGGATATCTTTTTGAGATTCTCATATAGCCCCAAAGCATATTAATGTGATATAAAATTGCCTATAATAACTTTATTCCCAGAATGAGGAGGAAGCCAAACCTGTATCACAGGTTAATAGACTGGAAATTTGGAGAAAATAAAATGCTTGTAGTTTTATCTCATGGAATTATCTTTCCAGGAACACTTTTTGGCAGTATAAGTACTCTTAAGTTCATTATTATTTACTGCTATATCACGAGTTAGTGTGGTGGGATGCTCAACAGATACCTGCACAGAGAAGTAGTTGGGATTTCATGTAACTAAATAAATTTTAGTTTAAATAAAGAACTAAAATATGGACCTGCTCCAGCATGAGGTCCTCCACAGGCTGCAGGTGGCATAGCTGCCCCACCGTGGTCTGCACCACAGGCTGCAGGGTGTGCTGCACCAGAGCCTATGCAAATTCCACCTAAAGCATTTGTGCTTTCCAAATATGTGAAATGCTTAATAGCAGAAACTCTTAATTAGAGACAAATGTTTACTTTACCCTCAGAAGTGGATTCGCTCCTCTGTGACCTAGCAAGTCCTTCTTTAATGTGCGAAGAACAAGAGGGATTATTTTGTGAACTGTTTGCACTGAGTATTCTTTTCTCTTCAACCCCACTATGACCCCACTTTCCTCTTACATTGGAATATATTTCTTTGTTCAAATTCAAGACTAAGAATTGGATTTCACACCAGTACAATAACAAAGCTCAGAGTATCAATGGAGTTATGTTGGAGTGCAGAGGTAAAATCAAAATCTGTCCTATTTTCTGAACCCGTATAGTATTATCATTTATCTTGTCTTTTGTAGAGTAATCAGGTTGTCAGTGGGTATATTATTGTAAAGCAGATGGGTAATAAAACTGTCCACAGTGTCCCTCTGGAATTTCACATTTGCGTTTGGAAAAGGAAATTCTTTAGCCTGCCACTTCAAGCTTGGGAGGAAAGCTCTTTCTCAGTTTCAAGTGTACAGGATCATATTTAACACCTGGGACTTTTCAGTTCCAATGTTGTCACAGAATTACGGGTGGGAGGAATGCTAGTGGTGAAGTTTCATCTAAAAAAAATGGCCCTTACCGTGTTGATGGATGAATTTTAAACTTTTAACTTTCAGTTCTGGTTTTATATTGCCTGAGAGGGAATACTGTTTCGAAGATAATACAAATCTTCCTGCCCTTAGTCCTTCAGGATCCTATCCTTCATACTCACAGCCATGCATGCTGCAGCATTTCAGTCTTATAAAAGAAGTACTAATGGAAAATTTTCCCACCTCCTCATTTATTGTAATTTTAACAAGAAAAATAACCAACATCAAGTAACAAGTGAAGGGATGAGAGGAAAAGGCCTCAAGCTGTGCCAGGGGAGGTTTACATTGGGTATTAGGAGAAATTGCTTTGCTGAAGGGATTGTCACTGTGACAGGCTTCCCAGGGCAGTAGTGGAGTCACTGTGCCTGGAGGTATTTGAAAGATGAGGATGTGGCACTTAGGGACACATTTAGTGGTGGACTTAGCAGTGCTGGGTGAACAGTTAGACTCAATGACCTTAGGGGTATTTTCCAACCAAAATGATCCTATACTTCTATAATCAAGTTTTACCCAGATCTGCATTTTTCCTTGAGATAATTTTTCTCCCCTGCATGGTATCGAGCTCCCTTGCATTTTTGCAGGCCTCGAGCTCCTTGCCTCAGCTCATTTGTTAATGGCAAGCCTGGAGATGAATTAGCCACCACTGAGGAGCTGGTGCCAGGATCCTTCAGGAACATGAAGGGGAACAGGCACCTGCTCCTGCCAAACCAAATGCCTGCAGGAAGAAATGGCTCTTGACAAAAGCGTTCATGCTCTTAAGGAGAGGGAAGAAATATCTTTTTGTCTTTGAGTCTGGCAGAAAGGAAGCAAGTAACCACTCCTAGAGGGGAAGTGGCCCTGGGGAGCTGCTCCAGTAGCCTGGGAGGAAGATGATACTGGCATGGAGCTTAGGTTGTTTGCCATAGCATTTATAAAATCTCCTGGCAAATGTTAGTGGAGTGCTGACTTTGCTCTAATGCTCTTGGTTGCTTGGTCTCACGAACAGCCTAAATGGCCTGGGGTTTATTACAAGACACATATTTATTAAACAAACAGGATAAAGATGTGTGTGTTTCCTCTCATTTGAATTACTAGGAATTTCCATGAAAATATTTCTGGTTTAGTGTCTGTCTTCTGTTTAGCAGTTCTTAGTGACACTATAAATGTGTGTTATAAATAGGTTTGCATAACATGCTAGAAATTTCCACCACCTTTCTAGCATCCTTTCAACACTTCCTGCAACTATGTATTTTCAGAATCTTACTAATGCATTCTAAACAAAAAACACTTACTCCTTAACTGAGCATCCCAAATTTAATGTATCATGAACAAATCCTTAGCCATAATGACTGACTATTCCCATCCACAAAAATAGAATAATGATAATTTACAATAGGCTAAGATGAGACAATGAATTTTAGATCTATGCCAGAATTTTAGGTGTAGATAATAGGAGTAGTTTTACAATAAATTTTGAATGTCATCTGTATGTAGGAATCTCAAAATATACAGGAAGCTTTGGAATGGGATGAACACTTAAGAATAATTTTATTTGAGATCTACTGATTGAGAAACTGGCTGTTATTTGCCTGCCTATTTATACAGAGCTTGAAGGGGAAGTGAATTTACTTTCGGATAGCTGAAACAAATCTGCAAACACTCCCCCTGAAAAATACTGGTTTAATTTTGTAAGAAAAGTAATTTCACCTTTTTCATTACCCGAACCTGTGTAGAGGGCTTGGGGATACTCAAAGTACAATCACCACTCCATTCTTCCCTAGACAAGGCAAATCAGACCAGGTCGGTGTCACCTACTGGAACAGATGTTTACAGCAACTGAGCCTGGAGATGCAGACAGACAAGCTCCACTCCAAGATTTTGTAAGGCAGTCAAAGGTACTGCTGTTGCTTTGAGACCTCTTTGGTTCTTTTATAACCTCTGAGCTGTTTCAGCAGTCATACCTTATCAAATCAAATAATTCCTTGCTTTCAAAGCATTCCTGGCTACCTTGGAGGAAATTTTTTATGATTTTAACCCTATTCTTTGGTGCCTTTTGCAGTATATTTCCTGGGAGCATGTTCCAGACAGCTGACAGACTTGTAAGGTAAGATTCTGGTGAATTTGATAACTTGCATTGACTTGTACGAAGAATTCAGAAGATTGAAGAGGCAATATAATTTCCTCTGCTAATACTGCATCTGTGCATACTAACAGGACATTTTCTAGGACTGAAACAGATGAACAGGTCAGGCGGATTTAGGCTAACGAAAACCAAATTGTTCTACTAAGTGCCCTATCTTTGCCTAAAGGTTTATCTCCTGGATAAAAAAAATCAGACTTTCAGTGATTCTCATGATTCTGTGTAAGTCACTTTTTTTGTTATTTGGGATAAGTTTTAGTTTGTTTATTTTTACTTTGATTACATTGTTCAAAAGTTAATCCCGTACTAACTACTGTCTGGAATAATTGAATGTTTCTTAAATAAATCTGTATTTTTCTTAATTCCATCAGTACGAAAACTGTTTGTTTCCGTTTGGCCCTTCCCAAGGCAGAAAACCTCATAAGCCCAGATAAGCATCATTGACAAACAGCAAATATTAAATAAACTTACTCAGTTGCCTTATCACAGTAATTCCTTAATAGTGATGATATTTCTTATTGCTTTAGTGGATCATAAAAATGTTTAAAGACATGGGATTTATCGCTTGTCTATTATCCCTTATTTATTTACTATGAATATTGTACTACTCTAGAAAATGCTTTCAATGAAAACTGATGAGACTGTCTGGGCCAGAAAGGATATGAAGATATAATTTCCTGAGCCTCAGGCCAGACAAACACAGTTGATGGAGTGGCTGCAGGGGAACAAAGCTAAGAGGAAGAGGAGACATCCCACACCACAGAAGAAAGTGGAGCAGTCCAAAGGTGATGAGATAGATGGAACTAATGAGGATGAGCTCAGGAGCACGAAACAAAGAATAGCAAATAGCAGTGCCTGAAGGGAGGGCTGGAGCACAAGGAGATGGCTTAGGGAAAAGAGAGAAAAACCTGGGGTGCAAATAAGGATAAAAAGTGTGTTTAGACCCCCTTTCCACAGGGAAAAATGGAAAAGATGGAGCTGGCTGTAGGCCTGATGACAGACAGAGGCCATCAGCTGGCAAGTGTGTGGAGAAATGCCTGTGAGATAGGTGACAGAGCCGCTCTTGGGACAAATGGTTAGGTCAAATGTAGCTATGAGCATCTACCATGACCTGTTTCCTGTCTGTTCCTTCCTGACAGAAATTTAAACATGGGCCAAGAGGCATCCAGACTTGCCCAGCAATGGAAGAAATGCCTATTGTTTTCCAATCAATTCTTTGCTTGTTTTGTGTGGATTTCTTAGTATATTATTAATAACAATTTTTTTGAGATAGATATTACTTAAAACTTAAGAAATGCCCAGCAAACTGCAAGGCTCCAAATTTACACAAGGGAATCCTTTTTTTTTCCGATTGAGAAAAAGATATTTCAGATAGCTTGAAAGAAGACGAGGAATCACATAATTCTTCAGAGCAATTTTGTTGCTTTCCTTGGCACAGGCAACAGGTGGGTCTTCCCTCATGACTGAAGCATTTTAAAATTAATTTTTACCAAGGGGGAGAGTAGGAAGAGTTCCCTGATGTGTACTCACCAGACAACATTTAAATGGCTCTCATGGGTCTGTGCCATCGAGTCCTGTAAGCAATTCTTGTCCTTTTGACTTTTCACAGTCTTAAATCTCCAATTTTAGCTTGCTTCCCAGGGGCTCCAGACTAGGAAATCTTGGAGGGAATTGTGATCTGGTAGCACTATCCCACTATGTCTTTTGTGACCAAGTGTAACTATCATTCAGAAGACAATACATCAGGATTTCCCTCCTGTTCAACCACAGTAAATCCTATTCCTGAGAGCCTGTGTAACAGTAGGACAGAATTATCCACTATGGTTTCCATTGCCTGACTTCAGTACAAAACACCATTTTTCCCAGATCTTTTTTATTCTCAGTTTACAGTCATTTGCAGCTTAGTTATTCATGCTAGGCTAGACTGAATTATTTACCTTTTTCCAGGAGTTCCTCTCTTTTTTTCTTTTTTATTAGTCTCACCTGAAATAATTAGAAAATAGCATAGGAGAATTGTAAAAACAGTATTAAAAATTAGGTGAATTGAATTTATGCCTTGTTTTAGAATAGTGTGTGTTATTGTAACGTGCAATTATATTGGTTAAAAGAGACCTCAACTCCCCCCAGGTTACAGATTGATTTCATGGTTGTTTTGTAAGCTATTGCTCTGCTTCCTGGGGTATCTCTCAGGCTCTGTTCAGCACGGAATCCATTATAAACTACACATTCAGATAGATGAAAGGTATTATATAGCAAGCTTAACTTTGCTGCAATTGAGTGAATAACGATTTATAATTATTCCTTTTATGATGCTGAAGTTAGCTGGGCATGTGCCTACCAACCCACTTCCTTTTGTTCCTGGAGGTGTTGCTTTTCAGCAGCAGTGGCTCCAGATATCTCTCAGACAGCAGATTTAAATGAGAGCTGCAAGCACACCCTCGCTGGTCACAGCTCTCATCTACAGATTTTTACATGTGATTTACAGTCTGTTGTGCCGTATTTATTGCCTGAGTTAAAGTGAAACCATCAACACAAAGAGACAGTCACAAGTTACTCTCTATTCCTTGTTGGGGCACTCAAATGAGAATGAAGAACAAAGAAAAGGAAAGTGTAAAGGTGAGGAATGTTTAGAAATAAACTAGAAAGGTATAGGCATAAAAGTTTCTTGTTATCTTCTTTTTTTAAACATTGCTGCATCACTTCACTGTTTAAAAGACAGCTGCCCAGGAGATGTGAAGCAACGTTGCCTTTTATCTACAGAACATCACCTGGTCAATTTTAAGTGATGGGAAGTAAAAGGTAAATGAGCACAAAAAATATGCAGATACAGGCAGAACTTTGGTGAGTTTTAGCAAAGGCTTCTCCCTGATCTCTGGTTTTCATTGTTGCACCTCTTCCCTACCTTCTGTGAATCATAGTCAGATTTTTCTCTAATGTATTTTAATCTCTTGTCAGTAGTAATTTCTGCATTTGTCAGAGACTTGCTACTCCTCTCTTCCTTCTGTTCTTGGGGATCCTCAAAATGGGTCTCCACTTTGCTTTTCTGCTGGATGTACATCAGTTTTGGTTCCTGCAGAAGAAAGGTTTTGCCATGGGACACAAGGTCCTGGCCTTATTAAGAAGTCATCTATTTTATCTTTTTTCTTGCTTCCATTAACAGTGAGTTGAGAAAAATGAACAAACAGCCATAGATGGACAAGATATTATTTTCAGGAAAATGCTGATACAATTACACAGAGATTTCAGACTGAAAACACCTGACTTTGTGCAGCTTTCAACTGCAACTTATACGAAGCCAAACTGCTTTCTTTGGGAAACAAAGGTCATAACTTCATCAAAGAAAAGCAGTGTTTAGTGGTAAATTCAGGATTATTAGTTCTTGCTCTGGAATCCTGGCTCCATCTAGTCTGAGTTCAGTTGCTCCTTCCTGAAAGCCTTTTTAAAGATGAGAAGATATCTAAGAATAGATCCCCTAATGAGAGACAATACCCTAAAATTATGCTGAGTTTTCAAGGTATACTCCACAATGCAGAAACAGTGGGGGAAAAAAATATAGTGATGAAAAGATAGGAGGAGCATTCCTAAAAATTCATCATTCAAAAAACTAATATTATCCTACAGAGGAAGGAAGTATTGTCACTTACGAAGAAATAAGGCAGAGAGGTGTGCACCTCTCTTCACACAACCCAACAATGCAAAAGAGCTCTGGGGTGTGAAAGGCAGAGTGTTCTCCTGGAGCCATGACTGCATTTCCATGTTGGGAGCAGCAAACCTCTCTCTGAGGCGAGGGTGAGCTAATAGTGTGTGAGGAGGAAAAGCCCTGGTGACTCTGAGTGGATGTGACTGCTCCTCTGCGCGTTCCTGCTAAAGCGCCGGTTGTTTGTTTTGACTGCGCTTTCTTATTTCAAACAAAGGATATCAACAGCTTTAGATTCCAAAGCTTTGCCCTGCTCTGTGAACAAATAAATTGTACCACACTTAGCACATTGAAAATTCATAGAATTTGTGAAGGCATAGGCTTAAGGCATGCTTGCTATTACTCACTGCATATTTATACAAGTTCTCTAAGCCTGGTTACAGCTGCTGGCTGCACTCAGGTCAACAGCATCACATAATAATATTGAACTGTACTAACTCCATAAATAAGAGATTTTAACAGTGGGCTCCATTTGAAGAAGGGGTCAGCAGCGTTAAGCTAAGGGCAAAATTATTGTCAGACCTTCACAGTACATCTACATTTCTATAATCCAGCTTCCCAACGCATTAAGAGAAAAACAGAAGTGCTGTGCTGATATGAGACAAGTAATGAACAAATCTACCTTGAAAATAGATCTGATTAATTTTTTCCATCCCAGAGAAAACAACATCCTTTCTTTTTGAGAAAAACTGAATTTCAACTCATGTTTTTTGTTCTAAATCCATTCTTCTGTGCTGATAATATTGTATGCATTATTAATTCTGAGCAAGATACTCCAGGCAGTCTAGAATGACATGAAATAACAGCTGTGAAGCTACGACTGAATTATAGCTGTTCTAAGACAAATGTCCCAACTATTTTTATTCATTCCAGCAAGAATGCTGATTTAGAAGTCAGGGCCTTTTAAGGCCCTTGCAATGCCTTTAAACACAATTCTTTCAAGCCATTTTTTTCTGTACTGAGAAACCACCTGATTTCAAAGTGGAACATGGCACATCTTCTTTATTCATTGCCCAATGGTTTCAAGAAAGAAATAATAAGCGATAATATTACCTCAAATATTGTGTGCATAGTCAGCCTGAGAACTTCTATCCAAATAATTCATAATATAAAAAACTATGGATATGATGGAAAGAAATGCTTCTAAAATCAGAATCCCTGAGATTAATGGCATGATTCTGACTAAGCTGAAATAAATTGACTTCACTGGCTTCCCCTCAAAGCTTTCTTCAAAAGACAAGTTTTTAAAAAAAAGACAAAGATGAGAGGGATAAAAAAGTGACACAACCAGAAATCTGATGAGCTTCTTCAATTCAATACTGGCTCTGATTACAATCAGTCTTTTGATTGCAGAACTCAACTGCTTACTCTAAGGTGATATACAAGAATAGCAAGGAACACTTTGTGGTCCATATCCTATTCGTTGACAATTATTTTAACATTAAATTGTGGTGCTTGGATATAAAATACAGGGAAAACAGTCCCAGTTCTCTCTCTCTCATTCTTCTTTGTCAGTGTTTAGCCTCTCTAAAACCAAATCTAGTGTGTCAGTGAACTGCATAGAAGAGATCCTTCCCTTGATTTTGCTCTCTGGAGACAGACCAAAATGTTCCTTACATTTTTTGAAAGGACTTCTTCAGCAGGGTGAGCATGGTCTGAGGAATCACTCGACTGAGCAAGGCTGACTCACATGTCCGGGGAGACCTCCTCAGAAGGAAGGAAAGAGACAGGTGTTTTCCATCTTCAGTGAGTGTTAGCTTAAGGCTTTCCCACTCACAGGCTGCAAGCTGCAGCCCTTCCTTGCCTCTCCACGTTCTGGGTGGGAATTTTAGCAGGCAGATGTAGCAGCCTGTTAGTTTGCATTATTGTACTTCAGCTCTGTGACCTTTCTGCAGCCTGCAGTCCTGGGCTCTGAGCTGCACTCCTGGCATGACGGGGATTCTTCATGAGGGATGAGCTGGGTGAGCGAGAAATGTGTCTGGCTTTGCCAAAGCCACATATCATCTGTGGCTGTGAGACAAAAATGGATGTAAAATTTCATTTATTAGTGCTGCCAAAACTGAGAATCACCTAGATCTTTTACTCCTGTATAAGGAATTGCATGGAAAAAAAGTGCAAGCATGCAAGTAATTCCCTTTTCTTCCGGGGTGGGAGGTCATTAACAGCTATTTCCAAGCCCGTAATAAAGCTGTTTATGTTCACCCTCTGGCTAGCACTGTTCTGGAGCGGCCCCAATCCCTCATCATTAGACATTATCCAATGCTTTAATGAATGATGCTCTCACACCTAGGAAGGTAAGGTATCATGGGCAAGGCACAGGTTGACACAGTTCACACCAAATTGAGTTAAAAGAGACCCATGAAAACATATTTTATCTTTATAACTGAGCACCATCTGCTGAAGCAAAGGATGGCCTTTTAACAGGTATTAATGTGCTAATCTGCTATTGAAATTACATCCACAGTCTCTTCAGAAATTACGACCTCTTGTATTAGAATACATTTCTGCTGACAATATAAAACATATGTTTAGTGATGGGGTATAAAAACCTCTTGATTTTCAAAACTGTATAAACAGGACTCAGATTATTTATACTTTCACAGACATAATTTTGTATTGGAGTTAATAGCAGGTTAAAATGGCATTAGTTAACCACCTATTTCTCTAATTTGCTCACAAAGAAAAACACATGGTGAAATTTTATAAATATACAATGGTTAATATTAGGTAAGAACTCTTTGAAAAATTCTGGTCCAAACCCATGTTCTACCACTAGTAATTTAGTAATTCACAAGGCTATACACTTTCAAGCCACTAATTCGTTTTATAGATCAAGCATAAATAAGGTTCCTCGAGCAAGCCTTTAAATATCAGACTGGAGACACACTTTAAAAGGTCAGAAAATAACTCTCCTAACAGCACTGATCCTATTTGGAAAGGCAGGTTATTTCCCCTGTCCAGTGACCAAGAAGTAGTTTCGTGGTAATTTACAGCATTTCAGGAAGACAGGAAGTAAGGGGAACCCAAAGGAAAAATTACATCCCTGTGCCCTGCTGGTCATCAGCTCAATAAAGAGAGGACTCTGGCTAAAAAGAAGAGTGCTGAATGTGTGGCGGATACTTAATGGTGAAAGATGAACTTGGCAATTCCTTGCTGTCCTTTCCATGGCATTAATCACTTGTCTTTGTGGGAATACCCTCCCTGGGATTGCTGAGGGTAAGGACATTAGGCAAGGTTTCATAATTAAAAAGATACTTTTGGACTGAACTCTGAAAAGACTTCCATGTCCATGAATGATTTTTTTACATTTGGAACAGTACCCTCAAATTCAGACCTTTTAGCTATTTTTGCAGAATTCAGGGGAATATAATGGCTGAAGTAAATACTGAATACAGAACTTGTTTCCTGTATAATTTATTGAAAAATATGGACACTTGGAGGTTATTGAGATCACAAAAGTTTTTTGATTAAGTTGAACCATATCTTGAAGCTTAACTAGGTTTTACTATTCCATTACGGGCTTAGCTAATAACTACTAAAGTTCTCCAGAAGAAGAGGAAAATCCAGGCTGAGACTTCTATGCACACAACTCATAAAGCTCACATCAACCAAAATCAGAAAAGAGGAGTGGGAAACACTACAAAAAATTCAGACAGACTAATCAGTGGCATAACAGGAAAATTAGAGAGCAGGGAAATGTATGCATATACTTATTTGCAAAGAAAATTACTTTAAACTAAGTTTAACTGTAAAATAAAGTGTGATTACCTACAAACAGTGCTAAGCCACCTTTTAATATTTTTTCTGGAGATTATCTGTAAGATTATTCAAATGCATGGGAGTTTTCAGATTTGGATATAAATTTAGACTTAGGCAGCCCAGAGACATTGAAAAGTCTGTGTAGAGGAAGTAAAAATGTATCTTCTCTGGAAGATGAAAAATGCTGAGTTTTGAAAACTGCTTTAGTTTCATGCAGTCTCTGTTCCCCGCCAACACCTCCTTGCCATGTCCTCATGCCCCCATAATCCACACAGCAAGTAGAACACTCAGCAAGAGGATATAACCCTGTCTAAGCTTTGTCTCCAGAGGCTGACTTGTGCTGCCTGGGGCTATGGGTGCCATGCACTAATGATGATTTTGGCCTGGAGTTTGTGTCCTGGGCCTCCGGTTTTCCTGACAGACGTCAGCTTCCCAAGCTCAGCAAACTCCGTATTAAGGCGAGTTCCAACACAGAATTTTTTAAATTGCCTCTTAATTACTGTAGTTATGCTAAGAATAGAGAAGAGCAGCAAAACATCATCGCTAATGAAAAGTCATTGAACTAGCAAGACAGATAGACGCTTTTAATTCAACGGCTTGAGATGCCAGAAGATTTTCTCATCTAGGCATCTGGGAATTAAAACCTTACCGAGCATAATTAAAGCGTTTGTCTGCCCTAACCTATAAAAGGTTTATCCACAATGCCAGTTACCATCTAATGAGAAAGGATATCTGCCAAAGAGAACAGCAGTCTATTTTTCTCCTGTATCTCTGCAAAGATGATCGTCACAAGTAGTTGGAACAAATGCAAATAATCAACCTCCTATTATTATAATTGTTTGTATAAAAGGCTTGCAGTTAAAGACTCATTATATAAATCAGCAGTCTATTTATGCTGTTAGTTATCAGGTGTGCAATTACACACATTTATTCCCTTGAGTAATTGACCTTAGCCTTAAGTGAATGCTCTCTCCATCATGTTTACTCTGCTATTCTTTCCCATCCTCTAAACAAAATAACAGATCTATAAATCAGAGACATTAAAATAGCTCCAGAAAGACGCCAGGCTGTTTTTCAGCCTTCCTGCTCTCCAGACTGCCCAGTTACAGACTGCAGGGCGACGCCTCAAGGGCCATTTATTTTACTCCCTTTTGTCTTTGCTCTGCCACCTTTTTTAATTGTTGTGGATGAGTGATTTTTAGGATTACCTGGCCAAGTCTGAGATGCAGTTTCTACAACAGGAGATGTAATAGCCCTGCAGTGATTATCTAAACCAAGAGAACTCTATGATATACAGGCAGGTCAGCTTTAATACAGCTAAAGTTTCAGCATAGATTTGCAGTCAATTTACCAATCATTTAAATATGAAGGACAGTATTTGGGTAAGTAAGAGAGAATTCAAGCTGTTCCTTTAACATAAATTTCATGAGAAACTGAAACTAGAATCCTGTTATAATAACTCTATTTTCCTCATTTATGTAATATTTATATAAATCTGTATTTATTATGTCAGCCTGGGAATCCTATTTTCTGGTATTCTCTACACACACCAGGCAACTTATTTTACAAACTCCTGCTTCCTACCGGTGGTAAAACACTACCTTTTTGGTTTCTATTGCATCTGTTGAATTACTCCCTTGAGAAAAGCCACATAAGTAAGAATAAAGCAGAAGAATGAAGCATATTCAGCAGATGTGAGATGAGTCTATCCAGGTTGAAAGAATTCACTTCAAAGCCTCAAAAAAAAAAAAAATCTCCCCCACAAGCTAGCGAAGCCTGACCTTAGAAAGTTGATCTTAGCTTAGGTAACATTACAAAAGGAAAGTAGAAAAAAGAAGAGAAAAAGAAAATACCAGAACTTTTCAAGACTTCATTTCCCATTTTAGTCCTAAGCCCCCAAATGACACAGATTTATATATTTTCCAGTCTGACAAAAGTTACCCTTCCTAAATCAAAGATTTCTTTCCTACTCAGCACTGCTCTGCATGAGCACCTAAATGGCAAGAGCCACTAAATTTCTGCAATTCACTTCTTTGGGCAAGGCTCTTTCTGTCTTTATAGCAATAGGTACATCCCAAGCAGTGCCTTGATCCATTTTCTGCTGGAGCTCGTAATCCCATCTATCAACACCAACCACCTGCACTTGGAAAACAACAACCCTTGCTTCAGCAGTGGCCTGGCCACTCCTTGTTCTCCTCTACTGCAACCAGGAAAAGAGTAATATCAGCAGGGCTGCCAAAGACCTGTCGATAATAAACACTTATGTCCTACCTACAGAGAGTCCATATGCTTTTGATCAGCCTGATCCGAAGCAGCCCTGTGAGTCTCTTGCAGTTATTTTACTGTTTGAGGGTACTGTGATTGTAAGAACATCTGTCAAATGAAGTCATGACACAGGACTGTGCTTTATAGCTAATGTCTTCAGGAAAAAGCAAACAGACATGGCTGAAACTGAGCTCCACATCTAAATGTTCCAATTTTGACATGTTGAGATTAAAACATACTAAAAATCCACCCAAAATGAAACACAACACTTAGGAGTCAAGTCCAAAGCTGTAAACCATGCAGGGCTGGCTGTGGAGGGAGCCACACCTCGCCCTCAGTATTCAGCATTAACAGTACCTACGTGCACATCATCCTGCTCCTGAGCTCTCAGCAGAAGCTCCTCTGTCCTGAAAGGTCACAGAGGAACTCAGATCCATCTCAGGTTTCACCCCATCCAATCTGAAGATGCTTTTCTCTAAGGCTAAACCCTCCCAGGGGTTAGATCCCAATGAATACTCCTGAATAAAGTTCCCATATGAAATTTTGCCAAGCTTATTTTATAGAAAAGATAAGTTGGTTTGGTTTTGTGTCATGAGGAGACAACTGGAAATTGCTGCTGTCATTTTGTTCTTGCAGTGCATCTAATAGGGTGCCTGTGGGATGCACATGTAATGATTTTATGGCATCAAACCAGATAGACTGTCTCTTAGTTACCTTCCAACTCCCTCTGAATCTCTATTTTTATGTTATCTTGTATATTTTACATTTGTTATTAGTTATAGCGTACATGTGATACTCCTATTTTATTACCCCTTGGTCCATGTGAAGATCAGGTAAGTAACTTCATCAATAGCTATTATAACCTACTATGTGATTTACTGGGTACTCCAGTGTTGCCAATCTTCCCATCCTATACTGAGGTGTACGTTTAGCTTTTATAAAATTTTCCTAGGCTGAAGAACATTTCGTTTACTCCTTCAAACTCCTTCTAAACCTGATCTCCTGAAGTCGCTCCTTCTACTTTGCATCACTTCCCAGTTTAATACATTCAAATGCCTTGATTATTGTAAAAGTTTTGTCCTTCAGAAAGTCAGATGGGTTTGATAATGTTGTTTTACAAAGTGATGCCAAATCCCAAGGGTTCAAGCTTGACTTCTTCAAAGGACAAGGTAATGATGTTGAAAATGATTCCATTGTGCCATCTAAGTATTACCCTTATTAATCAATCCTCAAAGCATGTTAGGAATGCTAAAATCTGCTAATACTTATTCTTTAATTAACATTACTGAATTCATGCATCGCTTTCAAGCTAAAATAAATTCAAAGCTTCTCTAGTATTGTGGGATTTTTTTCTGTTTGAAAAAAGTCAGAGAAAAGTAATACTTGCAAACGTACATATGGGTTCATCAAAGGTATTATTAATGTCTTTTCAAAGTAAGAGTGATACATGACCTCTGTAGATGCCCTGCTTGCTGTAAGCATTCCCACTGACATCTGTGGGCACTAGGTAAATCTCTGGCCATTCTGTAAATGTGCATTAAACAAAAATTAGCACAACTCTTATGTTCCAAAGAGGAGTCACTGATGCCACCTCAACAAGGCAAAAGTCCAGCTCACAGCACAGGCTCTGAGTGTCCTTCCCAAGCAAACAACAACCATATTTTCATCACATCAGAACTGAAGGCCTTTCCTATGTCACTGTCAGAAACTGATAGATCATTTCGACTGGAGAGGAAAATAAACACAAAAGAAATGTCCTCAAATAGAAATAGGGAATATAAAACTTCAGTACAAATGATTAATATTTCGCAAAATAATTAGCAAGTGAATCATCATCTTATCATCAGGTGTGTCAGGCAGGCTTAATAGTAACCTGTCAAAACAGCAGTAGAAAATAAGTGAAAAATGAGATCATATTTAAGTTGTTCAGAGAGGGATACATTACAAAGTCATTACAGTCATCTGAGGAGCAGGTGCTCGCAACTCCAAGATTTCAATATTTAGTTAAAAGAAGAGACTGTATATGGAAAGAGTCATTACCTGTGGCATATGATGTCCACAAAAGGACAAATATTTTAATCACACACACGAGTAACAGCAGATTTATGCTGATTAAAATACACTTTAAGAGATCTTGAAATTTCTCTCCACGCTTTCAGCATCATAGCCAGATATGACAGATATACCCTGGAACTGAATATTTGAAGGTGTTCCTCTCCATTTCTCTTCACTATTGAGGCTGAAAAAAGTGCCTTGCAACTTCAAGAAAACAACATTCCCATTACCACTGTGAAAAGTACCCCGAGACTCCTGTTTTTCTAGGAAATTTAGGGATCTGAGAATCACAGACTGAAATGTTTCATACAAAATCCTTTAGCCCCACAGATGCAACAATATCCCTAAGTCAAAGTCCATCACTGGTCATTTTCTGTGGAATTTAGCTGTGGTAGAGGTAAATTCAATATTGGAATGGAAGTGGAAGGTATTTTTTATTAAGAGGTCAGTCTGGAGTTAACACTTTTCCTTGTCTACATGTGAACAGCCGTAATTAAGACTACTTTATTATGTAGCCATATAACTGTACCCATGGATGAGAAATCTCATCATCCCAGAGACAATAATTGCACCCATAGGTATATGCAGCTGCAATTTTACAGTGAAATTGTGGCCTGCCTAAAATCCAGCCCTGGTGAAAATGCAGCAGGCAGCTGCCTTCCCTGCTGTGAAAATATTCCTCACCGAAAAGATTTTGTCAAAAAGAAATTATTGTTATGTAAGAGTTACTAAAGTCTTTGAGCAACATCCTGGGGAGGCCACAGGACACGGTGTTGTGCTTAAAGTAATTCCTCCATAAATACATCATCTATTATAAACAATTAAAAACCTCTCATTAGTCACACCAGAGGTGTTCTTGCTTCCTGGCTATTGGTTAATGGCTTCAAAGTAGAGCACCTTTGACAGCCCCAGGGGGATTATTCCATGCTATATTGGTACACCTGAAAATAGACCATTTCCTGTAAAATGGGTGCATGAAAGAGAACTTTGTGGGCTTTTATACTTTTAGAGGCCAGGAAAAACTTACATAAGTCTTCCATGTGCTAATCCAAGCTCTCTGCAAACTCTGCTAACCAGGTTTCCCACTCTCTTCTTAAAAGGACAATTTCTGCCAGACAAAATAAAAGAAAAATTCAACACCTATTTGGACATACAAATATTATTACCCAAAATATACAACCAAATAAGACTCAATGAGTTTCTGACTTTTTCTACCACTTCCACATTGCTTTTGGCTGATTATCAAAGTATACATGTCCATGCACAAGGATGCTTGCTTTCATTTCCAGGTCTTCCACCTGTTTGACAGGTGGAACAAGCAAAGTTTGTTACATCTGTGCCGCCATTCAGGGCTCAACAATGGACAGCACTTCTGATTCTTCAGGACTAGGACTTATGTTCCTTTTTTTTCCTCTGGAATCTAAAATACACCTTTTACACAAAGGAAAGGCGTTTCAACCCACAGGGAAACGTGGTAAGCAGCCGCTGATCTGGAAAACAGCCACTCAAAATGACTCTGCTGCTACCCACTGGCTGAGTCACTGAGGTGGGTGACTCAATGTAATTTTGAAAACATGGATTATGTTGTGGGCTCACCAAGAACTTTTTTTTTTTTATTTTCCTGCTTTTATGGAATTAGGACACATTTCAGGGACAAAATGTCTCATAAGGTCTAGGAGAGAGAAGAGAAGAGAAAGTGAGAGAAATACCAAAGTCTTGTATGGAAGATTTGTGGCAAGAAACAATCTGGAATCTGAAGAAGAAGGTATCCCTTTAGATAATAATAAAAATGTTTATGGTAAGCCTCTACAGATGAAGCAGTATTTCCTGAAACAACTGAATAGGAAGAAACAACAAAAGGTGATTGTGAAAGGTGTAGGGAAAGTAGTAATAGTACCTGCTTATTTACCTAATTCTAGAACAATTTTTGAAAGGAACTTGAAATGGAGAGAAGGTCCATCTCCATCTTTTATCTGAGTGCTCCTGTGCATGTGCTCGTGAACTTTTCACAGAGATATTTGGTACATTTCCAATTTTAAAGAAAAAGAATAAATCTGATTGAAAATATCTGCAGGAAGGGAAAAATGGCTGGATTTCTGATTTAATTGAACACAAAAATGTATTTTTTATCTTTTTTCAGAAATTCTGGAGTTTTCCACCAACAGAGTTCCAAACCTCTACAATATATCAAAGATTTATCACACAAATACATAAGCAATGGTAATGCAAAATATTTTTTCTGATTTCCTTTCCAAGTATTTCCTTTGATATCTTTGATCAGAATGTTGCCTTCATGTAGCCTATATTTCTTGACTATGTATCTAATGGGTGATAATTTGCCCATGGTTCTGAAGAATAAAAGAAACAAATATTGTTTCAGCAAAATTCTTAGATAATCACACAATAATGGAACTGATTCCCTAAAGAATTCACTGTTGTCCTTGACATTATGATCCAGGTTACCTCAGTCCAGCCATATTCAGGGCAAAGCAAATTTATGACCCTTTTGAGAGATGCTGTAATAATTGCTGATATGATGGTATTTCATCCTTGTGAGACTTAATTTGCACCTCAATCTTTCTTGATAGTAGATGCTACAAATTCAGGAAACACACACGAGATTTTTCTCAACAAATAATGGGATATATCACCCGCTTCTGTGAAAAAAAAAAAGAAAAAAGAAAGTCTGAAAATAAAAACACTGTCAGCTACATGCTGGATAGTATCCAAGGAAACTATACCAAGCTCTTTGTGTGAGTGAGGAAAAAGTCATGCATTAAGGGTCTTGTTTCTTTCATCCTTCTCCACTATTACCCATCTAACAGGAGATCCACACACCAGCACCTGGCTCACAATCAGGAGGCAATACAGCTGTGTTTGGAATGGGGCTGGGAATCAAACATAATGGTCACTAGCAGAGGTCACAACCACGTAAAAATTACTGAGATCTAGCTTATTTCTCAAATTGTATGTCTCGAAGCAGATTTATCAAACCTTTCAGGCAATAAAAATACAGAATTGGTTTTGTACACTCTTCACGACTTGGGAATTTAAGGCAAGAGATTACACAAATGATGGAGGTGTCAAAGCTGGGGTCTCTCACTTCACAGACTTTGGATGATATCAAGGTGAAGGACTTATTTATTTAATTTGGAGGTGTTGGGTTAGGTTTTCTTAATGTGTTTTCATGCAGCTACATATCACCTGAAAAATCTGAAGTTCCAAAGCCTGTCAGTTTTGTACTAGTGCTGTATTTTGTCACGTTGTCAATCTGCAAGTATATTGTAATTGTCAAAATGACATTGTTGAACCTGCCATGTGACACAATAACCTTGGGTTTTGCATATGCTGCTGTTGCTTCAGGAGCGGAGCAGCTGAGCTGATCTGGCTTTCATAAAGTCCCTTAGTTCCCACAATTTACTGTTACTCAGCAGTCAGTGCTGTAGGAAGTAATAATCCAGTGACTGAACCCATTTATCTACAAACCTTCCCCTGACAGACCTCATAATTTATATCTGTAAGGTGTCCTTCAAAATGGATAAAGATTGATGGCTGAACAAGACCCATGCTTTAACAGCCTTTGTATTAAAGGCTCTCTCTTTAGGCAAATCCTGAATTAGGCAGAGGGGATCTAAATCTCCCTCAACACAAGCACTGCATGGATGCTTGTGAATCATGACTGCCATGGCTAGGCTTGGTTAGACTCACAGTGGAGGCTGAGAGCAGCTCATGCACTGCAGATCCTCAGGGACAACCAAAGTGCACAGGCTGTTACATGGAATGATTCCTTGTAAGTTCTGACTTCCACAAGATTTTAAAATACGGTTTTAAACCCACCAACTTAACTCTGGCGAATAGTAAAATATATCAATTTCTCCTAGATAAGCATCATTTAGGGCAAAAATGCTCTTACTGTGCCAATGGTTACTCAGAGCTGACTGTTTTGGAGAAGTTTATTTTACATCATTGATTTGGAACTATGGCCATATCCTGGTAGTTAAAAAAGAGTAAACATTAGTTCAATTTTCCTTTTCTTTCTTGGGTTCCCAACAATTCTTTGCTAGACTCACAAGATGGTATGGGCCCCAACAGAGTTATTTCAAGGGCCTGAATCACTCAAACACTAAAAAGATCATTAATTTAGTCTGAAAATTCAATATAGAGAGCAATTCAGAGTGAATTGCTTGTAAAAACATCTTTCCATTGAGTACACAGGACAACTGTGGAGTTTTCTGTCTTATTTTAGACCCTTTCAAGTTAAGGATTGAGAATAATTGTAATAATTTTCAATTTGCCAAATGGGACAATGAAGCACAAAGATGAAGCAATTTGCTTGGGCTCATTTCTGACCCATCACCTGAAGTACCAGGAATTTAACTTTCAATTCTTGATGAACCAAGCTGTAGCCTATAAAAGTTGATCATGACAGGGGACTGTTCCTTATTCTTGAGAGCATTTTCTTATCTGTTTTGACAATTTTTTATATTCAATCTCTCACAACGATGTTGGGAAGAACACATTTTCCAAATCACAGGTGCCTGAGGATTAGTAACTTTTCTCTCAGAATCTTATTCACAATGTTTGGAATATCTTCAGACTGACAACTGAAGAAACACTCCTTTTGCAGCTACCCTGGAACATTCAGCCCAGAAGCTGTAAAACCACCTGATGACAATATCACCAAAAACAAGAAAAAAACTTTTTGCACCTACTTTGTTGATGCCCTGCTAATTAAAAAGCAAACAAACAAATGAACAAAAGAAAGACAAGAAATCAATGCAGAAGGGCATACTTGCAGAGATGCATGTGTTTCAGCCTTCACTTGTCTTGATCTTCCTTTCTACCTTAAAATTTTAGGTGTATATGAAAACAGGTAAGAATAAAACTGGAAGCCCTGGTAGAATTGTCAGGCCTTGCAGTATAAAAGATGATGGTGAGTTCTTGATTCCTCAGAGCAAATGCTTTGCTGCTCACACAAATCTTGAGTTAGTGAAGTTTCAGAGTGACTCAAGTCCCCTCTTTCTCCATGGGATTTCATTAAATGGGTAAAAATAGGACTGAAAAATGTAAGTGCCATTAAGCAAGATTCACTGGAGCTGTTCTTTATGTGTAGACTCTGGTATTTGGGCACAGTGACATTTCAGGTAACTACTAAAAGAGCCTACAAATGTAATTCTATGTATTCACCACAGTGGGCATTGAAAAACATCTACAATGCAGAATTTCCTCTCTTCCTCTTTGCTGTGTCAGCTGACATCTAAGCAGGTCTCACAGGGGAAGAGGAGAACTGGTGGCTCCACTGGTTTCAGGAAGAACTGTCCTACCTGAAGCACAGCTTCACTGAGATGCACTCACTTCCATGGTCATCTGCAGGGAAGTAAACTGAAAGTTAATGTGACTGATTATAGTCCATGCTTCACTTAAAAAATGGGGCCAAGTCTCAGTTGGGAGAATTTAATTAAAGCAGCCTTTCAGCAAGATAATTATACACCTTTTTTTCCACTGGGCCTTTCTAGTCCTTAAATTTCAGTTAATAATAGCACAATAAACGAGGATTTCTACATTTTTTTGCGAACTAGCAACATGGTGAACCTGAGGAATATCTGGATGGCTTTTCTGACTGCTGAAGCTCTCAAAACCTGAAACCAAGTTTACTGTTAGATTAATTCCTCATATTGAAAAGAGTTCTACTCCTAGCTGAACTATTATACTACCACCAGTACAACAACTGCTTGCTCTTCTGATGCTTTCACCCACAGGACTAATTATTTAGGATATAAGTAGAATTACTGTAATTTACCATGGAAAAAACAACAGCATGAAAATCAGGCAAAGAGGAAGACTAGTCTTTAATAGGGACAGATACATTTGGGGTCTTCCACTGTCATTCAATATTTTAGGCTGTATATTACTTATCCATGAATTTTGGGTATGTAACCTGAAATGGTTTGACTTAACGAGGGTTCAAATTTGGTGGGATATGTTTACATGTGAAATATTAGGGTTGCTTACTCTCTTACTTGGTAGAGGATTTCATTACCCACTATAAAATTCAGATGTGCCACCACCTCACTTAGACATTAAAATTTCACTAGAGATTTTTTTTATCAATTAGGAGAAACAAACAGAAAGTTATATCTGTATGTATATTAATAGGGTAATAATTAGCACTTTTTCTTTGTGCGTCAGATACCTTATGGAATCGATTCCTAATTCATGAAGATGGTTTTGGGAAGTCATAACTAGTCCAGATGCCACAGAGAGATATATATCTAATCTAATTTCACAGATGTGAATTCCAAAATATGTCTTAAGAGAATATATTTCATAATGCCCTTGAGCACAAGACGGTTATTGTCAGAATTATCTCCTATTCCAGAGGAAGAGCAATAATGACAGAGTGGTTTAAGACTTGCCTTTATCAGACATGAAGATATACAAATTAGGATTGGCTGGATCTCTAATAAATAAACTATTGCTTGGGGCAATCAACCTTCAATCATCCATACAATCATGAGCATTTCATTTATACTAAAAACATCGAAGCTCCTCAGGGAAAAGATTGCTCTTCTGTGTGGCTGGGCTGCAACTGTAATGAGACCACAGATGAAACTCACATTTTTCTTTAATGCAGTCGTTACTTGCTATTTGAGAGAGAAGACCCCACAATGTGTCTGTCCTGTCATCTCCCCAGACTGCTTGGATGCCCATTTTTCTGCTGCTTTGTTTTAGTGGAGAACATCAACATCTCATCATCAATATCAACAACCCATCAACAACAACAACCATCACAGACCTCACCTTGTGAACTATAGCCTCCTTCAAATTTTCATGGATGTTTGTGAGCCTAGTGACATTTGAGGAATAACTAAGGGCCACCACGTAAGTTGAGAGGAAAAAGGAATAAAGAAGACAAGTTAGACTACTGCATACTGTTCTGTTAATACAGAACTACTTGCAAAAGCACAGAAACAACAGCAGGGTGTGGACCCAACTTTGTGCACCCTGCATTCAACAGCCTGCCTTCTTTTTTCAGTCAGGAAATGGTCTGCATCAGGAAATGGTGTTGAAATAATCTTCAGATATTTTATGTGTCACAATGCAGCGTTTCTCTTGAAATGCACAATTTTCTTATCAAAAAGAATAAAAATCCTCACTGGTTTTCAGGAAGTATATTATAAAGTCTTATTTGATGTGTATTTTTCTATGAATTAGAAATGACTGTTGCTTAAATTACTTTAAAAATATCAAAAAGAGGATTGTAGTACCTCTTAGCCTCACATAAATAGTATTTCTGTTCTTCGTGACACATGAAGGCAACAAAAGAAAAAAATTTATTCCTTTCCTAGGCATTCTCAGTTTTCTTCCTGCCATAATAAGCCACAGCACATATTTTTACTAATAGGGGACACAGAGTGTTTCTCGACAAAGCTGTTAGGTTTGGAACCGATTATCACGATTTTTCTGTGCTGGCTTATAAAAATTTAGCTGTCACTAACCTGGGAATATGTAGCAAATATGTCCACAAAGTTTAGCATGTTGCAAGGTAGCTCAGGACTCCACAGGCTCTTTTACTACAAATCACAGCAGACACCAAAGACTGGAAACATTGGAAATTGCTTTTCTTCTTATTTAAAATTTTAAATTAATTTTCACTTTCTTTAAATTTGTAGATACTCTAAGTTAATATCATGGGATTCAAGATTTTTCATGCATCAGGATGAAACAACAGTAGATTCACTGCTATTTTGATCCACATAGTTTAATATTCTTTCCAGTGGCACCTACAATTTAATAGGCATTACCACTCAGGAACACAAAGGATTAAATTATTACCTCTATGATGTTTACAGATTTCTAAATCCTGGTCTTTGAGTCTTTCACTGATTAGATAAAATTTTTGTCCTCGTTAACTGTACCTCCAAATTGCAGGTAAAAAAGTCAGAGATGAGTGTGACCTTACAAGAGGACACTTACCATGGGCTGCACATATTCTAAGTGGAACTATCAACATTTTGGTAAGGGCAAACAATCATCATCAATGCTTTGCCTGGGGACTGATTTAACAGGGTTTCTACTAACATTAAAGCAGACAAATTTTAAGAACATTGTAAAAAATTATGTGAACACCAAAGCAGTGCTCATGGATATACATGCCTTTTCTACAATTAAATCAATAATAATCATGATAAAATACAGCTTTATAAAATATGCAGTAACAGTTAAAATAGCTTTCAAAAGTAAATTTTACTGACAGTCAGTAAAAACTAGTGGTTAGTCTGGTAAAAAACTTTTCCATCCTTGCACTAAGTACAGAATAGATTATACATTTCCTGAGGAGATTTTTCTCTCAGGCCAAAAATAGAGGAATGAGAGTTTGGGATTCACTATTCTGAAACAGACACTCTAGAGCAGAGAGAGTTTCATGAAAGGCAAATGAAATATTAAAATAATCTAAAAGCATACTAGATTAGAACAGCAAAAAACCTCAGAGCTGGTTAGGATCATGTGGTTGGGGCTTGTAAAAACAGTTTTGTTCTTGTAGATGGAACATGAATACAAATATTCTTTCAACATGATTACATAATTACCATCATTGTTTTTTTACTGTGGTCATTTTTCTTGTACTTTGACAGATGCGAGACCTTAGTGCTTCATAAACTCAAATGTATTTATCTTCGCTGTGCCAATTGTACTGTAGATCATCTTATTTAAATAATGAGCTATACTTTAAATCTGATGTGTTTCTGCATTGCCTATGAGTCAGCCATTCTGATTTAGACATTTTTCCCAGCATTTTCATAGCTATCTCAGTCTCTTCTTCCAGAGGGACACACACTGCCCACAGCAACCTTATTTTCTGATCTTGACAACCACACAGCATACTTCTCTAACTTGTTCACACCTTCCTCATTCCAGTGAAAGTTGTTCCCTGTTGTACCAGCCTCTCCCAGCCCAGCTAGAAATTCAATAAAGGAGGGCTCCTCCTGCAGGTTTTGAAACCTAAGTGACCACAGAGTAATTTACATGGGAAGAAGCCCCTGAAGGAAATCTTGCTCAGCCCCTCACTTCAGGCAAGCCAGCATATCAAGGGCAGGAAACTAGAAAAGAAACCCTGCAGGAGACAGCAGATGAGTTTGAACATACACAGAAAAGTCACATACCTCCTGCAAAGTT
>VZSR01000028.1:5319293-5345541 GCA_013398615.1 Brachypodius melanocephalos | reverse complement strand
TTCCTCTAAACACTGTGTTAAAGAAAAAAAGGTGGGAAAAATGCACTTAAAAATGTTTAATATATGGTATGTGTTGGCAACCCTGAAGGCAAAGGTCTATTCACATCTCCTAAGCTATCTCTTACCATAGCACTTTTGGAAAAATCTCACAGAAGTGCTTCTGCACAACTTCCCTGTTCCCATCCAAAACCCAGCCCTGTTGATCATGGTTGGATGTCTCCCACATGGACCATCTTCCCTTCCCCTTGGAGCACATTTACATAGACATCCCTCACCCCTTGCAGGTCCACAGCCTTCCCAAAAATGACTCCCATGGCTTTCACGTGTGCCATTAGCAGAAACAAAACCCCCATGCTATAAAAGTTTGAGGGCTTTGCTTAAAACCTTTCAAGGTGACTAATACACAGGCTTCACTACCCACAGAGAATGTCTTTGCTTGGAAATTGGAGCTGAATTAAGCACACCCAGTTTAAAAGCAATTTAAAAAAAAAATCTCAGAAATCATATGAAAAACACTTCATGGAGCTGTACTTCACAAATTATTTCTTCTCACAGAGTGGCTTGGGCTGGAACAACACTCGTTTTTTGGCATTTTCCCGCTGGCTGCTTTTCCCGCCCAAAGCGCCCCTCAGGCCCGCCATGGCACACAGGCCTCACTGGCCTGCTCTCCTCAGGCGCCTCTTCCCTGCTCCCTCACTCTTCCACATCCTTCTGCTCCCTCACTCTTCCAGCTCCTTCTGCTCCCTCACTCTTCCACATCCTTCTGCTCCCTCTCTTCCAGCTCCGTGTGCTCCCTCACTCTTCCACCTCTTTCTGCTCCCTCACCTTCCACATCCTTGTGCTCCCTCACTCTTCCAGCTCTGTGTGCTCCCTCACCTTCCACATCCTTCTGCTCCCTCACTCTTCCAGCTCTGTGTGCTCCCTCACCTTCCACATCCTTGTGCTCCCTCACTCTTCCACATCCTTGTGCTCCCTCACTCTTCCAGCTCCTTCTGCTCCCTCACTCTTCCAGCTCCGTGTGCCCACACAGCTGCATTGGGGCTCCCAATGCCTCTGAGGGTGTCCGGCACCTCACAGGAAATGCCTTAAATCAACAGTGAGACGGCATGATTGAGTGTATCTTGAAAAAAGCAAAAAGGTTTTAATAAAGAAAGAAAATAATAGAAAAACAAAGAGCAAAGCCGAGCGCAGTATAGGGACAGGTCCCATACACCTGGTACAACACCCCGAAAATGCGTGGAGCACCTTTGTTCCCTCTCTTGTCAATGAAGGAGAATTCCATTGGCAACCTGCCAATAGAAACAGCTACAGGTTTTGAGAAGCATCTTAAAAGTTCAACTAATGCCTCTGTGCTGGCACTGAGCCAATTACAATGAGAAGGCTGTGGAAAGGTCCAGTTTAATTTCCTAAAATGTCCAGAGGTAAACTGAAACCCCTTTCCTCATACAGAAATGCCTACTCAGGTGTAGGGAGTGCCTTCCTACACAGCTGCTCGCTCCATCCTCTTCCCAGGAGCACCGTGACAGGACCATCCTTTAATTTCCCAGATTGTCTCCCCAGCTGTTTCTGAGACTGGGAGCAGGGACTGCTGTCCTAAGGTCAGCGCCAAGCTAACCCCTGCCCACGGCTGCTCACCCATCCCCTGGCACTCCCACCTGGGCCGTCCATTTGCTGCAAATAAATAAGGAAATTAATTCTTTTCTTATCCCTCCTTCCTGTTTAAGAAGAGGCAGAACAGACAGTAAGACCCTTCAAATGGAAAATCATGTATTACTCATGATTTCCTGAATTTACCAAAGGCTGGTTTTTTTAACTCCGTCCTCCAACATTAAAACTCCTTTAAGTTTCTTTCTTATTATTTCAATTATGTTAAGGTATTTCTTAGAGAAGTATGGGTTTTATTGCATTATTGCCATAAAAGTAATAAAAACATTCATCTATTACCCGTTCTGGACAATCACACTTGGTATAAAATTGGCTTTATTAGGTACATTATGAGGTAAAGTGTTTCCTTTTCCTTATTTTCTTATTTTCCCTTTTATGAATTACTTTTCCATCCACAGGTTCAAGAGGTTTAAGAACGATAAATTTCATATATCTACGAATCCAATAATCTGCAATGAAATCTGTCTGGCCTTGGAGTGCCAAGCATGCCCTACAAACTGACATCAGGCACCTGTACCTGAGCATTCCCTTTAAATGTCTGACAATTTACTGGTAACCATATCTATCTGTACATGAAGATTTATATCTTGCATGACTGTACTTGCTTGCTAAATCATAAACATTGAAAATGTAATAAAAAATATGAATTTGCAACATAATTTTAAGTAATGCAAATGAAATAAATGTATAAATTTACTATAATTATTCTTCTTTCTTTTTTGTATGTATTTCTAAGCATATTTTTCCCAATTGGAATCAAAACAGTTATGGTGCAATTGAACAAACTTTTAAGTAAAATAGAAGATGAAAAATAAAAACTCAGAAGTCAAATATGCCACATGTAGTATCCTTGAATTAAATATATACAAATAAATTATGAAATCCATGTAACAATTCTTACTTTATTTTAGGCATGCTTAACTAAATGCAACAGTGAAAGTCAGCAATTAATTATAGTCTCATATAAAACACTTGGAATTTTCACAATTCTGCATTTTCTTTCCTTCTTGTTTTTCCTTTTGCAGACTTTTGTTTACACTCATCCTGCACCTTAGTTTCTTGCTGAGTCCACAAGGATTTTTACTGGACCTGGAGTACCTGCAGGATGCTTAAGGTGTGTTTGTCATCTCCTACCCTGCTGATGAGGGCTGCAGTTCCATTAAAGCCTGGGCAATGCAACTCTGCAAATGTCTCTCTATTGCTCTGAAGTCTTGCTTTCCTAAACTGGCATCTCCTGATGCTTGGGCTGGGCTGATCATAGCGGTAACGCAGCTCAGAGGAACCAACCAGGAAAACCCTCACAGGTCCTGCCTTCAGTCTAGATACTGTAAAATTAAAGCAAATAAGCGAAACCAGTTTCATGGGGTTTCAATGGGTAGCGGTGTGATTTCCACATAAAAGCACCACAGTTTCTCTCTGAATCAACCTCTCTGGTGCTGCAACGTTTTTAACCGTTTCCAATGCACTGGAGGGATAGGAAGGTCAGCCTGCAGGGCTATTAAGGCCATACTACCATAGATATCTACATTTAGCACTCATCAAAAACAAAGAGCTCATTAAAAGGTTTTTAATTAAGAATCTATTAGAATTTCCAGGTAAATCCTTGATTAGATGTTGTCTTCCTTTGTCTTTATTACTCTCAAAGACAACCAATATTCTGTCTAGAGCCCTTTAGTCCCAGGAGGAATGTTCCCACACCTCTTGCTTGTATCAGCACATGACATATACTGGAAAGGTATTGTTGAGGATAAAATTAAAGAGTAAGGCTGTAAAAATGTTTTTATCTCTTGCTAATGAGTTCATTCGTTTTTTTTTTTTTTTTTCAATGACAGCAGATTAAGACTAGTGTGTTTAAATAACATTAAAACAACCATAACTTTTATAGGTTTTGAATAGCAAAGACAGCAGCAGGTAAAAAAAGTGAACATTTCAGTGAATGACTTGCAGGCTGTTCTTTTTCAAGTCATCTGTCACAGGCTTATTTGATGTCAATCAAAACTTACAAGACTTGTTTGAATTAGTTATTAGCTACAGGTAGGAGCTACCCTGTCAGAGGTAAACAAGAGTCTTTTGTTGACAATGTAGAACTGAGATTAAATTTAAATTAATGCCCTGCTAACAGTTATCTCCAATTTCCTTAATCTTTCATGAAGATTTGCATCTACACTTGAATCTGGGCTTACTTGCATCATCTGCACATAAACTTTTACCTCCCTGTTGCTTTTCTTTCCCACTCAGTCTCACCAATTTTTTTTAAATTGCTTCCTGATGGAATGCACATTTTTGATTTAAATCTCTGTAAGTAGATAAATTCACACTGAATACTTCATGTTGCTTTGTTGCAACCATCACAGGCACTTGTAAAAACAAAAGCGAACTACTTGGAAAAAAGTTTGTTCTTTGGAATAACAAACAACTGAAACATTTTCAAAGTCTGTGTGAAACTTGGAGTCAAACAAAACTTTTCCTATGTGCTAATAGTCCCAGTAAGAGCTCCAGTATACCTGATGGTAATTATTAGACTATTAGCAGAGAGTAGATGTTGGGATTAAATGTACCTGAGACGTTGCTGCTAGAAAGACAAAAGGATTTTTACTGAATTCTTATCAATAAAATACTGCTTGACACAACATTGTCAAAACATGGAAGCTCTGATTTTTCTCAGCTCCACCCTGAGGGAGGAAGAAAATTACTATCTCTTATGAGAATAATGAGAAAAGAAGATTAGTATCTCTGTTCTGAGAGTCCTCAAGGAAGATTTTTCCTTCACACAGGACATCTTCATAAATGAACAGAGCACACAGAGACCTGGACAAAGACAGCATGATACTTCTTCCCCCTCCAACTCCCATCAGTCAACAAATCTAATGAGGTCAGAATTTCTATTTGGCCAGCTGCTATAAATAATGTGTAGGTATATATACCTTTCTTCCAGAGTGTCCAAGCAAGTGTCCAAATGACATCTAATATTTTGTGCTACTCTATACATTCACAGCACAAAGTTACTTATTCCCTCAGATGCCAAATCAAAGAAAGAACATATCTGTGTCTTTAAAAAAAAATAAACAACAGAAAAAATTACAACTTAAACTTCTCCGAAGTTTCAAAACTAAAAGGCAGTGTTATAGCAAGAGGGACAGTATTCAAATTTACAGCAGATGTTTCACCATTAATTAATGGCATTAAAAATTACCCTAGAACAGCACAACATGACACTTATGCACTCTTTCCATTCATTAAAAAAAAAAAAATTCCAAGTATTTGTAACATATGCAAAACCTAGATTGCTAGGATTAGGTTTTCTAATCAAAACAACTCCAAAACTCCCATGCGCAAGGACACGTAGCTCATATTAAGTTTATATAATTGCCTCCCCTCCAAAAGACTTCTTATGCCTTATTATGAAAATAACAGCTTGATAAAAAGACTTTCAAACCTTGCTCCCCTCAAAGGAAATGGAAAGACACTTGGAGAATTCACAGAGTGATTCTCCTACCCTACATTGCAGGACCAACTACACAGATCATCACACACTGAAACATGAATACTTGTCTAGAAACACTTCCCAGAGAGGCTGTTATAGCATTTCCAGCCAGCAAACAGCTATGTGAAATTAATCCTTGTTCTTTTGGATACGTTGAACCATGGTACAAGCTCCTGAAATAAGCTTTCAATCCAGAACACAGGAGATGATATGCCATACCTGTTCTTAGTTTGTCTTTGTCACTATATGTGAAGATTCTCCAGCCATTGCAGTATTTTGAAACCTCCCATTAAAAAAAAAAAAAAAATAGTGTAATGGTAGATACAGTACGTCACAGGGAATCACGTTAGATTTGTGTTAAGAATTAACAAAACAGTCCAATGAAATTATTTGAGTACAGAAAGTGTTTCTAGAGTAGTCCATAAATTATAACAGCTTCTGTGGAAAGCCTGCAAGGCCCAGCATGCAGTGTGGGATGCAAACCCACAGTCAGCAATCCCTCTGACACTTCCCAACTGGAAAAGATAGCCTTTGGCTTGGTGGATACAAAGGATGCTTTTCAAATCTGTTTTGAAGCCACAATCTGAAGGCAAAAATGGTGCCTGGGGTCTTGGGATATGGTTTTGAGGGACTTTTTTTGGTTGGCACTCCCTTCAGCCTATTGTTTGCTGACTGACACTCTACTACAGCACATTAACATAGTTTCTGGCACCAGCACCTCAACTTGCTGTTTTTGAAAAATCTGTTGCTTTAAAAATTGCTGGGATTACAATCAAATGTGCAATAAAAGCACAAAATCTGCAAGGAAGTGAGTGGCTGGCTATCATAATTCATTACTGTATTTTCCCAGAGTACTTCTGAAAATGTGTTTGTTGTCAAACATGTGAAGGGATATGTTGCTGACAAGTGCCAGTCAAAAAATTTACATCATCGATCTCGGATTTTGCTGGATCGATACAGTTTGTCTTTGTTGTGTGCCGCAAGCAATTCTGTGTCAAGCTATGTTTTTGGAGCTGTTAAAATTGGCAGGGAATATGCCTTGGGAAAAAGAAAGAAAGGGACAAATGGTAAAAATATACACACACGTATACATTTACACACACTGGAGTGATTCACACTGCCTACATTTGTCAAGATCAAATACATTTTTGAAAACATGTCTGATTGAAAACTCAGCATTGATCCACATTTTTAAACTACACTCTGTGCTGTAGTGAAGTTGATTCCAGTTTACAACCCAAGGATAGAATAATGTTACCTACACTGCATTTAATATTTGCAGTTCTGGGGTTTGGATATAGAAACATTGCTCCATAACAAGCAGAGGGAAATGCGTACTGTAACCCACAGATGTTTATAAAATAGTTAAATCAGGAGACCCATGTGCCCATTATCTAAAAGCCTAATCAAACCCAATCTACTAATTTTCAAAGGCTCAGACAGATTGATTGACTTTCCTACAAACCAATATTTTTCACGTGTGTGCCCTTAACCTCACAATCTTCCCAACAAGCACCTGGGGAAGTCCTCACGTAGCAGGGTTCAGTACTTGTTCTCACAGCCCTGCTAACCTTGCAGAAAATACTGTGCACCATGCAGCAGCAAAGACAACTTCCAATTCTAATAAAGCAAAGGTTCAAACATTTGCAAATTTTATACAAATGATCTGCAAACAGATTTACATCTTCGGCCAGGATGGGTTTAATTTGCATAAATGACAGAAGGTCGCTCAATATCAGGACACGAGGATGTATTGCACTGCACCCACTGCTGAACATATTTTATTCTCTTCTATTAACTTGGCTCCACCTCCAGGGTAGGAGATCTGTGATGTCTCTTCTCAAAGAGGGACAGCACAAGCCTGACCTGGACATGCAGGATGACCAGGAAGGCAAAGCCTTTGCCTCTGTACCTTTTTGGCTGCAGCTAGAGTTATCTCCCACGAGAACTGTGATTTTACTCATGCCCCCTTCTCAATAGCTTTTGAGTGTTGAACTCTCCCAGAGATGCGGTTCTCTCTTGCACCCACCCATGCTTAAACCTTAATTTTCTGAGGAACTTGTAAACTGCAACGGCATGGAGTCTTAATACAGCTGTTTCTTCTCTTGTAGTTTCCTTCCATTTTGCAGATTCAAATCTTGCAAATGCAAGTAGATTGTGAATCTCACACATTAACAACACTTCTTAGAAGCTAATTAAAACCATCTATGTTTTAAGAATACCTTTTTAATGTGTAAAATGTGCTGTCACTTCATGCAAAAACGTGCAAAGATGTTTTCCTAATGGTAAATCTGACTCACTGTCTTGATAAGTAAGCACCACTGTGAGTATATGTGATAGGCATATGCTGCATAAACACTTTTCACAGAAATTTCAGCCCCCTTTAAATATACTGAAAACGACAGCTCATCCGGTTTTTTCCCCACCTCCAGCCACATTAAATTGTAGTTCCCTCACAAAGAAAGAGACAAATTTATAAACTTTCAATTTGGGGCAAAGACCAAGCTGCCATTTAATGTTAGAATTGAGCTCCAATTTAGAAATAAAAGGCTCTAAGGGGTGACATTCTCCTTCATGAACAAATTACTATTGTAGAAAACACTCACAATCTTATATTTGTGTTTATAATTCATTCAAAACCAGAGTAAAATAGTGACCTATTTTTCGTCACTAGGCCAGTGATGCTTATAAGCAGAGTATAAAATTGTCTTTTTTCTGCTTGCTTTCCATCTAATTTCATTCAAAGAACATGACATATCTTTTTATTGTTTAGCAGATTTATTCTTCCATTAACATGTTAAATCTGTTTTGTCTCTCGGCAATTTCATCCCAACTTGTCTTTGATGCTTTCAATTAGCGATTTATGATTTGTAAAGATCTATGTGAGGGTAGAATCCCACCTCTGAAGAAAAAAATGAGCAAGACATGAATTTTACTGCATATCCCAATGATCAGCAAGAAGTCAGGTGCATATATCTGTCAAAACAAATGATTTACTGAAGAAGATAGGCAAAAGTATGTATTTTTCTTCCTATTTCCTGTCAACCACACCTTTCAAAAAAGTGATGACAGTCACTTTCTCTGATGCAACAGACAGTTTGACACGTATTTCTTTAGTCCTCATTTTATCTGAGACCATTACTTCTTGTTCTAGAAAACAACCTCTGATTTCAGGAAGGACATTTAATTACAAAGCACTCTTTAATAAAGAAAAAACCTTTGAAGCTGTTTAACAGTAATGTCTGCAACACAATTTTGGAGAGTTATTTTCCTTTTTCATTTGAACCGCCCTGATTATTTGACTGGCTGGTGATATTAATGCAGTGGTGACTCAGAACAATGAGAATATGACAAAGGTTAGGGTACAAGCTTGGCCTCTAGGGTTCTGCCATGAAGTCAAAAGGTAACAACAGCCATGAAAAGTTAGTACTATCCCTTTCTTATTTAATTAAGCCAGAGATCTCCATCTTCTTACCTGGGCTCAAAGTTAAACCCATAATTTTCTCCCCTGTTGTCAGCTTTGTATTGCAGAGTTCTCTGTAGGCAGAAATCCTGCATTGCCTACATGATGCTTGTGAGGTCGACAGAGAACGTCTCTGCTCCTCGAGGTAGACAGCACCAAGTGTGAGTAACATCTCCAGGAGACTTTGAGTTAATTAACTGCACTGATGGGAAGTCCCAAATGCAGGATGTGGAAAGAGCTTACAAGAATTTACAATTACAGAACATGGTCCACCTATTGGGATAGTTTTAGGATTACTGGGGTTTGGAGGTGTGTACTTGTTGAGTTGCTAAGCCCAGCTACAAGGAAAATTCAAAGGAAGGAGAAGCAACAGCTGCATAAAATGTTTTTCTACTGAACGGAGTACACAGATAAAACCACGTGTGAAAATGAGAGCCACACTCGGCAGAGCTGCTTGCAAGGATCAGACAAATGGGCAACATATTCCACCTGCACCAAACACTGGAAGACTCCCCCAGTGGAACCCTTGTCTTTCAGCTTATTGGTCAATAGGTTTAGCATCCTATTGCTGTTGTTTTATTTGTTTTCTTTATTGTGTTTCTTTCCTTGCCACTCACACCCTGCCCCAGTACAGGTGCCCTGATCGGCCTTTTTAGCTCATAACCTTGTTGTCTCAGTGGCTGCAAGTCCTGAGAGGCAAGACTCGACTGCCAAGACAGACAGGTAGGAAAGACCAACCCAAAAAATGAAGCATTTACCTAGACCTGGAAATAATGAGCACATCTAGGGATAGGAATTCGCCTAAGGAAAGACGAGGATGGAAAGGCAAAGGTAGCATAAGAAAGGATGGCATCCAGCCACCAAACAGGGATATCACCTCTGAAAAATCTTTAATCATTTAGAACACGTTCTACAGAACAGATGTTAGGAATGATATAGCTCTAAATGATACAATCAATGAATAAGTGATAAAACACTTCTCGTTTGTGGCAGTGATCTGAAATAATAACAAAGAGATAGCTGTTTTAGTCTGAGTTTTGCTTGTGTCATTAAAATTTAAACATGATTAAAATGAGCCAGTCTGGTTTTATAACCTGTCAGTATGACAAAGGGACTTTGACACATTTGTCTTCTGGCATATTATGGGGATTTACATTTTGCACCATACAATTATATCTGTATTAAAATGACTGAGCACACTGAACATGAAAAAAGTGATTCATAATAATGGCATTAAAAGCAATAAAGAGTTAAGGACACTGGGAAGGAAATTAAGCAGGAAGGTAAAAAAGGTTTTATATAAAGCAGAGTAGAAAGGAAAGACATATCTCTTCGCTCTTGCCTCTTTATTATTACTCTAAATAAAGAAGAATGTAAATGGAAAGAGTTTCTGCCTGAAGAATCAATACAGAAACAAAAAAGCCACCTAGAAATAATTTTAAATCCCCTGATCTCATTTTGCACTGAACACTGCATCCTGGGGTACACATATGTTGAAGTTTGAATTCCACGTATGCCCATAATTTCTCCAGTGGGTTTGGCTTTCTGATGGGACTTTGATCTTGAAGTCAATAGAGAAAAGAGAGGCGTATAAGAAATTATTTTCATCTTCTATAAATGGTTTTTGTCTTATTAGGGCAATTTTGACTCTAAACAAGATTAAAAAAAAAGAAGAAATCTTGGAAGAATATAATGAACTGCATTTAAATAGAAATTATAGGTTTAATCAAAACAACGGGTAGTTAATGATGGCCTTTTGGTTTATTTCAGTCATTATGTTGTTGGGTTTTTGTTTGTCTACATATAACTACTAGGTAAAATACTATTTTTAACTTTAGAATATCACATCTCTAAATTCAACTTTTCTGTTTTAAATGTCAAAGGTTTGGTTTTTTGGGGTTTTTTTTCAGACTTTGGTAAATTAACGATTGAGTTTAATAATCTCCCCTAACAGAACATTTTTATTTGTTTACACAACTTACATTAATTTCCTGCAAAAATGTATTGGTTGTATGGGGGGTTTTTTGTTTTCTTTTGTTAATACAAAATATTTATTTCGTAATGAAGAATAGTTTGGTTTTTAAAACAACAGAGTAGAGAAAACACCGTACCGGGACCTCAGCCTGTCCCTATAAAATGCTGTTATTCAGTCAAATACTATGAAAATCAAAACTTTGGTTCCCACTTTGGCAAACCAGTAGAACTGCAACAACCAATATCTTTTGTGAATCTGTCCGCCTAATCTCCAGCCTCAGCAAACAATTAATGCTATCAGATTCTGCCTATTAAAACCTGTAGTGCTATGAAATCTTTAGTTTTGTCATGTCTCTGTAAGATAACAACATGTTTGTATTTCTTTGTGTTGACATTGAGCTTACTCCTAAAAAAACGGTACATTTTGTTAAGAAGTAAAACCAAAGCCACCATAGCTAGAAGTTAAATAGAATTATAATTACTTCTAATATTATTTGCATGTCATTTAAGATTGAAAGTTGATGGTTTATGATTTTTCTTTTTATAAACTCAGTACTTGAAGATAACTAACTTGATGTAATCTGAAGATGAGTCCACTGGTCAGGAAATCACAGAGCCAGCACACTTTCAGAGACACATGTTTCATAAAACATAACAAAGTGAAGGGAGCTATAAATAAGAAAATAAAGCCATAGTCTGCAGTTAAAATCCTTGCTGCTTGCAGTACATCATTCTGTTCCTAAGTGTCTGTTGCTGGGCTAGAGTTTCTAAAATTAACATTGCAATAGCCTACATAGGCCCCAAAACACACACAAGAAAACACTGCTGAACCAGTTATTATAAGTGCTAACATATGTTTGTTATTTTTCCAACGTGTTTCTGTCCCTTGAAAATATTTATCAGGATAAAATTTTGAATTGGCTCTTTGAACAGTCAATGTGCAAATGCAAAGACAGACGTGTGTAGTTTTTAGTGGAAACTGAAGTACTGATGAATTTTAACAGTTTCACAGTATTTATAGGCATCATTTTTGCACTTGCTAGGGTCAGCATCACTTAAAATTTAAAGGAGATTAATGCACATGCATCTAATAAGAATATTAGGAAAGCTTAATTGTTCTATAACCCAACGAATTTAGAAGTGAAAAAATGAAATCCCATTTCTTACTTAATACAGAAATTATAAAGGAATTGTCAATATAATATATATAAATAAAGCCTCAGTGTTATAGATATACAAATATAAATATAAAGCTTCAGTATTATATCTGTATAAATGTATGGATAAAGGTTGAGCGTTTGATATACACACGGCTGTCCGCTAAACGCTGCCTTTGCGTATTGCAACCCTATATCCATGGAAATGTGTGAGGAGGGCAATGTTTGATCCCTGGCAAGGGATTTCAAGGAAAACACAAGTGACTTCCATTGGAAATAAACCATGGAATAACAGACAATATGACCAAGAAATGGGGCACAACAAGTGGCAGAAAAATCTGTGCTCCTCCCTATTACCCGTCGTTAGAAGCCTTTCATGGAGCTCTCTCCACTAAAACCTCGTCACGCCATTCCAGACATCTCAGGGACACCAGGAATTTTAACAAGCACAGCTAAAATTCCTTGGGAACGACAAAAACAGAGCCCAGCCTGATGTCTGCTGACTTTTATCTGTACAGCAGGTTTTGGAAAACACGCCATGCTCAGCTAGAACAACGGAAAAGATGAAACTGGCCAGGTACAAAGTGGCACTGAACTCTGATTTCCATGGCAGTCCACACAGGAGGTATCCAGACTATTCTCCTTCCCTGTGATGTCCACGTGCAGTCCTCTCAAATGACAGCTGACCCAACAGATATGGAAATGCTTGGCTGAAGTATTCCTGTGACTTTAGACGACTTTTTTGTACTGGCTTTTAAATAAGAGATTGCACCCACAGTAGAGTGTTTGGGAATGTACACACTTGTTTCACAAACACAGCAAAAAGGCCAGTTAAGACAGATTTCAGCCATTCTATAGATACACAGAAACATAAGAATACTTTTCACCTGATCATCTGAGCATATTCAGACTCATCTAGATATTGAAGAACATTAAAAAAAATAAAACAGTCAACACACTCAACTGAGTGTGTAAATAAAAAAACAAAACAAAACAAAAACTTTTGAGTAGGAATTGTTGAATTTGCAATAAAAATACATTGCAATAAAGGGCCTGGAAAAATACAGTATGTGAAAGAATCAAGAAATTTGTCAAATTACCACAGAAATGAAATTTCATAGGACAAAGTAATCACCCACATTTCTTGTTTCTGGTAGAAATGGTAAAAATACACTTCTATCAAACGTACTCAGTTAAGACAATGTCATACTTCCATCACTTTTTCATCCATATGTTCATTATTATGTTGAAGTGCTATACCTTAACTGGATTTTTAAAATTATTTTTTTAATGGAGATGTTTGGGCTGACTAT
The DNA here is from genome assembly GCA_013398615.1 of Brachypodius melanocephalos. Lineage (NCBI taxonomy): Eukaryota > Metazoa > Chordata > Aves > Passeriformes > Pycnonotidae > Brachypodius > Brachypodius melanocephalos. The sequence goes on along the minus strand of VZSR01000028.1, from coordinate 5,332,485 downwards.
TGCTCTAACTTTACAAGAGAGATGTAACCTCGACTGCATAATACAACTCTTCTGGGTTGCATCTGGTAGAATCCAGCCATAACGTGGGACTCTGATGCAAAGACCAGACCAGACACACGGTTTGGCACACTCACCACCCTCTGCACGCCAGAAGACAGATTCCAAAGAGTAAAAGCAGATGTAAGAGCACCTTAAGGAAACAGGAAAATGCGACAGCTGTGTCCAAAGCAAGTTCTATATATTTCACCTTACATACAAAACAAGAGCAGCTGGCAAGTCATAGTCTGGAATCAAAGCTATTTGCTTGTAGCTTGCTCAATATTTATTAGGCAGTTCTCAGTGCCTGCATACCAGCATGCATTAGAACATCTTATTCTATCCAACATCTGAGATTCTGCTCTTTCAGAGATGACATTTGAATTATTTTGACTTTCCCAAAGTATAATACCTCTTTTTTTCTCTCGTTCGAAGCATCAGGTTGAATCTTAGATTGCACTTGCATATCTCATGGCACCCCAGCAACTATAAAAACCCTTGTATTAGTTCTGTACAATGTCTTCTATCACAACCTCCTGGCTCTTCCTGGGCTATGACTGATCTTTTTCTGCCTTTTAACAAGCTCCTCTCTTTACATGAATTTTGGAATATTTAGAAGCCTGTTCAACCAGGAGATGTTATAGCCTCCAGGAAAAGTGTGTAGCTCTTTCAGACCTGTCTCTGGGTGCATTCCAGAGCTCGGAGGCAGATATGCTGCCATCCTTGACACTTCAGGGCTGTGTTCTGCTCCATTCAGTCAGCAGATTTAACACATCTTCACACTATTTCCAAACCCCCCCACACTTCCCATGTCTCAAACCCTTGTTCACTGCTGAAGGAAATCAAATACTGACATCTCACAATTTGCTCATTACTTCATGGATGTATTTATGAGGAAGATGCAGCCAAGAAGCCATAGAGAACATTGGCATTTGAGCACTACTGAATTAGTTTGGGTCTTCCCATTTTTCCAGAAACCTTACAAATTCAGCTGAAAAAGCATAAGCTGTTACCTAGCTAACAGGAAATGGTGTAGTTGCTGGGAGATGAACTTTCTGGAAGCCAGAAAAGGCTTTTATTATCATGAGGAAAACGGGCACTTATCCTCCCCACAGGAGTTCTGGCTGTGGCTATGGTCCAGTTTATAAGATTCATGCTGTGCATGATAAAAACGTGTAAATGAAAGGATGGAAAACAGCTCTCGGGCTTTTTTACGACAAAATTAAGGATCATAAAGAGAACTCTCAAACTGGAGACTTCAAACCGGAAGGTACTTTTTTGTCTATGGAACTGCTTTATAAGGGAATTAGCAAAAAAAACCCTATTTTATACAATATTTTTTGTAACCTACTTAATATGGAAAAGCACACGGCTTTTGACCTTGTTGAATACAATATAATAAATAAATAACTCTGTGGTAACTTTGCTATTTCATAGTTTACAAATATTCACAAGTCTGGGAAGACTAAGCTTTTTGCTCCCTTATATTTATTTTCACACATAATACAGAAACAGCCAGAGGCTCTCTATAAAAGCTGTATAGATATATATATACATAATAAAGCCCTGATCCTGAAAAGCTCACAGTGTAATATGAACACCATGAGAAGACAGATAATACCATGCTGCAGATGGGAGAAATGAAGGGTGGAAGCACAGAAGGAAGCTGCACTGCCCAACAACTGAGTAATTTCCTTTGTGGTCCATCTGTGTCATCCCAGTTCTGGTCAAGCCATAACCACAAAGAGCATCCTGGGACACTCAGGTATGCCAGAATATGGGATTGCTGGCATTTCAGATCAGCACTGCTGGCAGGGAGCTCCCTGTGGAGAGACAAATTGAAACCCAGCACTTTCCTTGGCCAGACAGTGGCTAAAGCCATGACTGCTCCTGGGAGTCTGATGGAACTTTCTTTGGGAGAAACTAAAACCTACCAACACCTGGAGGAAGTGGTTACTCACAGCTGCTGCTCCACTCCTGTTTTCAAGAATGATGTGATTGATCATGCTCCCCTCAGAAAATGATGCCTGAGAGCCAAACCCTCCCCTCTTCTGCAAGTACAGGTTTTCTGCACAAGCACTGACTGAATTCAGAGATCATATCCTGCAGCTGGGAAAAAGAGGGGACTGATTTCCATCACCCCAATGAAGGGACTTAACTGTAGAGAAAACATTTTGACCAGTGAAAGAGGGCCATGAGGGCAAATACAAATCTGTAATTCAAGATTTAGTCTCACGCCTGGGAGGATCTTCATTTTTATTCAATGTCATTCTGTGAGTGTTTCATGTGAAAAGCAGAGGCAGAAGCTGGGGATCTGTGCTTCCAGTTTAGTCCCAGCTGTGCAACACAGTGCTCAAACCAGGCCATTCTGTTGTGGCTTTGAAAGTCATCAGATCAAATCTCTCAGGACCTGACAGGTTTATACAAAGAGTGTTTGCCAAGGCATTCAGGCAGGGGAAGATCTAGGCTCAAGCAGATATATACAGTACAAAATATATTAAATTCCTAAATCTGAGAAGCTGTATCAGTATCTGTGTAGTTATCTACCTACAAAAGCCCTGACACTTCCGTGTCAGGCAATGGCTGAATGAAAGTTTTCAGAGCTGCAATTCAGTGCCTTCTCCCAAGTGACATGTCCAAGGTCTCCCAAGACACAACCTTCTGCCTAAAACACTACCTTTTCTCTTATTTCACTACTTCTCATTCCTTAAAAAGCTGGAAATCAGGTTACTGACTTAAAACAAGCAGCAGAAAGCCTCCATCAGGTAAGTGTAAAGCGATGGGTTAATTTTCAAACAGCCACAGCAACCACAGGGGTTCCATGAGACCTTTCTGGTTGATTCTGCTCAGGAAGCTGTTGGTGTGACTGGAGCAGGATCTGGGGGCCATGACCCTCTGTGCATGCACACTGCCCCTTCCCCAGGAGGAAGATCCCAGGGATGTCCAAAGGGCCAGGGGAAAGTGCAGGAGGGACTGACTGGCCCTTACTGCTGGGGAGTCGTTCCTCAAGAAGCCACTGGTGTCAGGGCTTGGGGCTCCCCTGCCACAGGAGTGTCCCTGACCATCAGCAATGGGGACACGAAGGAGGACTCAACCACAGGAGACACAAGGGTGACAGAGAGTGGCTAAGGGGTGGCAGGCACAGGACAGGCTGCACAGCTGCCAACAGAAGGGCATCCACCCTGTGCAGATGACAGCACTCATGGCACCAAACTCTGCGGGTTTGGGAGCAAAGACAAACCAAGCACCACGTCTGTTGTCTTGAGAATGTGATAGAAAAATTAATTTCTGATCTTTGCCACCAACACGATATGCTTAAAAAAAAATAGCTTCTACCACATTACGGTTCTTTGAAACAGTGAATTAAATTTGTCCAAGCAGGGACCCTGAATTTCACAGCCCTTGATTTTTCTAAATGGCATATGCTGTTAAAAGAGAAACCAAATGAGCAAGCGCAAAGTGCCTGACATTATACAGTACACTGTAGATATTTTCTAGCATATGCTACTGTGGTGACACCGTGCCTTGTTGTGCCAGACATCAACCAGGTCACAACAGGGAAGGAGAGAAGTTTGAGAAGAGCCTGTTTTCAGAGTCCTTAGGGGTGTAGTGGAACACAAACTTTCCAAGCAGCAGGGAACACTCCTAATCTTCGGGCTAAACAAGGCTGGAAAGCAGATTTTTTTTTGTAATTTTGTCACTATTGGCTCTGCTAAGTACCATGTGACCCTGGAGCTGAGAGAACAGGCCTTATAGAAGTTCACATTGCTTCAAAGAGTCATTATTTCCTTCAGTAATGAACCTGGGTTCTCCAGACATTATTCTTACACATGAGCAGCTCTTACCTTAACATTAAAATTTCCTTCTCTGAAAATAACTGCAAACTTATACAGAAATCATCCTAATCATAAGGAAAGAAAATAAATTTTTAAAACCTTCAAGAATATTGCACTTATGTTAGATGGAAAATTAGGTTTCCTGTCATTTTCTCCCCTTTTTTGACAACTGGAAACTTATTTGTCTACCTTTAAAGACTGTTGAATGCTCTGATAAATATTTCACTATCAGACATCAAATGAAACCTAATTTTCTCCTCTATTAAATGTACTTAGTATAAATGCAGATTCAATATTTTTCTGTGTGTGTAAAATTTTAATTGCTCTAATATTTATTCAAGGTCAAACTCAAGTGGCATATGTTGAAAAACGTTATGGATTAATATGACAGCCTGTAACAACAGAGATGGAACTGGTTTAACTTTTTTTTTTTTTTTAATACCACCGCTTCAGCTAGAGCAGCTAATTATTCTTCAAGTATGTCAATTTATCCTAATTCTCCACTACCACAGATCAGCACCAATGAGGATTTGCCAAGGAACTGCTGGAGTGTTCGTGCCAATTTTCATCTACAACAGCCTCACACGGAGAGCAGCACCCAACAGCGGTCAAGTGATTAGCTAGATACAAGGAAATATTATTTCTCTGCTATTGCCATTGCTACAATAAACCAAATTGCTAGAGTGGTTTAAATTCTAACAGCCATACTTCTTAAAATGGTGCCAAACAGGAAAGAAACAGAGTTAAGATAAGAAAATACTAAAGGCATCTGCAGGAGCCACTCCTTCAAACGTGCAGAACAGGCATGTGATAATATTTGGTAATTGCCTTACAGCCTGCTTATATTACTGGCCATTTACAAATTACCTCATCATTTTTCTGACATACAAAGGAGGGCTGCTGCAGGTTTTCCCAAACAATAGAATAACTACCCCTTTAGCTTTACAAGAAATGAAAATTGACACTCACAATCCTTCCTTGACGTTTTTGGAAAATGCTTTTTGTTAGGCACCTTCTTAGAAACCCCTGTCACACACTTGAGTATTTATGTCTCATAAGGATGAGGTGAACAGCTTTTTTGAAAGAGTTAGTTATTTCTTAACCAGTCTCCTAAACAATTCAGTGAAATAGATTTCCAAGAGGCAAATCAAACTAAGAGAAAAATTATTACAAAAATCCGAGATTTTTTTGTTTTTCCTAAAGGGACAGGAAAAAACAACAAACACACAAAAAAAAAATCCCCCAAAAAACCAAGGAAAAAACAAATCAAGAAACAAACCCCAAAAAACCCCTGCCCACAGACTCATTTATAATTAGAAAGAGCTGCATTTTTAGTGTTTTTAGTTTGTGTGGTGCATCCGTTCGTCAGGTTGCCTGCTCGCCAGAAAGATATCTAGGTGTGCTCACATTGCTTCATTTCTTCCCCATAAATGATTACCTTCCATTGCCTCCCACTTTCTATAGCTTTTCACACACTCACATGAAGAATTTGAAACAAAGAACGGAGGTTTAGCTTGCTTTCTTTCACCCTTCTCTATAAGGCAAGAAGAAAAGCAGGATATTCGAGCTTTGAGGATTTGAAATGGGGAAGAAATCATTGCTTACATCCTAAGGTGCTAGCTGAGAAGATGAAATTGAAAGCAAACACCATATGAAATGTACATGTGCCCACTCCAATAGCAGGGAAAAAAAAAAAAAAAAAGAAGAAGATTACAACAGTTTATTCCTGTCATAACATACAAGCTGTTAGCAAATTCAGACAATTCTTCCTCTTCAGTATCTCCGAGTCCAAGCGTTTTCCTCACCACCCCTAGTGCTAAACCCTGTCATCTCACACACCAAATGTGGTACCCTGCTGGTCCCTTGGCTTCTCACAGCTACACCTTCCTCTCCTTCTGGTTTGCTGACATATGAAATGTCTTGCTGTCAGAATAACTTTCCTCACTTCTTGTTGATTCTATTCCCTTTTCCAAAACCTTTCGCTTTATACCCCAGGGCCTTCCACGTCAAAGGTTTTAATTTTAGCAGCTGCATTGTTTTACAGATTAGGCTGCACACACCTGAAATAGCAACTCTGCCACTGGCACCAGGAAAACACCATCCTTGTGAACACCAATAGCAACCACTTATAATAAACAAGGTCTGTACAGACTGTGGAGGCAGACACAGATTGCAAGAACAGAGAATTCTAAGGAGGCACCATGAAGACAACTGTAAGACAACAAAAGGCTGCAAAAAGATACACAGGTGCAGAACAGCCCCCTGAAATCAAGAGCTGGTGTATTTGCCAAAACAGGGACTCCTTTTGTGCTATTACTTGCATGTGATCCATGAAGCAAATATTTAAAGATAGTTTGAAATCAAATTACTCATTTGGGAGGAAGAGATGTTTTCTCCAAAAGCAGACTGTGCTTGATTACAATGTATTTATGAAGAACACAATAGATACTGTCTCATTTTTACAAATTCAGCTTGCTTAGAAACATGTACATTTTTATTGGAAAAAGATAAAAATAATGACTTTGAATACATGACAGTATCTTTCATCTTCTGTAATGGATGTCCTACACCCTTTGGCAAACATTGGTGACATTGGTAAAAGAAGACTGAGTAGTTTAAATCCTATTTCTCAAAGGTTAAAAGGTGGATCTATGAGAAATTTTTATACTCAGAATTTATCTGTGCTATAAAGTAGAAAGTGATGCAGTGAATTTGTGCTGAAAAAAGTAACTCCTGCCAGAAATGCTATAAGTCTATTGCTATTTACCAGCATTATTTGATGATCCTTTAAACACACTTGTGAATTATTCCAAAAACATGAAGGAATTATGCATGTACTTTTTAGGCACTGCAAAGAGTCATATGGGACTCAGGGCATTTGTGGGGAAGTGGAAAAGCAACAGAAATGATGAATTTTTCTGGTATCTCAAAAGCAGAGGAGAACACTTTACACTCACACTGGGCTTTTGGTCTGGCCTAAAGTGGATGTCAACTATTTCCCCCAAAACACATCACATCTACTTTCAGTCATGAGAAGGAGGAATTTAGGGTAAAGAACGTTATCACTCTAAGACCTTTCAATGTGTCTTTGAAATACCACTGCTGATTTCTAAAGCTGAATGAAAAATACCTTTTCAATGTATAAAGAACAGAAAATATATAGGCTCATATGCAGAAAGGCGTCATCAGCTTCCTTCTCCCTTTAGACTTCCAGGCCTGGATTTGGTTGGTTTTTTTGGACATTTTGGAGACAGTGTTGGAGGTGTCCTTTCTGTTTTGTACACCTGAGCACAGCTCTCATGACTGGAGTTCTTTCTCCCAGCTCACTCCCAAGCAGAGTGTGGGATGGCCACACGTGATTCCCAAGCAGCTGAACACAGCCCCAGCACTTTGCACACTGCATCCTTACAGTGCCAGGAATGCTTTCCTTCATGGGGGAGTGCAGGAGCCAAATTTTTCCATTTATTGAGCACGAAGGAAAAAAGGAAGAAGCCAGAACATGCAATAATGAGTAGTGTGAGGCTGCAGATTCAGACCTGGAACTGGCTCTGCTCTCTCTCACTGTCACCATCTGCTCTTCCAGCCTCCCCATCTGCTTCCCCAGCCACTGCTGAACACTCTCTTGACTTTCTGCAAAGGCTCAGCATTCCTACTCTACACCTCTCTCACCTCTCCACTAGGCAGAGTTTTCCAAGACTCCTTCCAATGTCTCTTGGTCATCACTGTTGAACTGCACTCTTCCAAAGCACCACCATCCATCCAAACACCTTCCACTACCCCTGGGAACATTGGAACCCCAGCTGTCTGGCCACTCAGATCTTCCTTTAGCTACAACTTCCCATGTTCTGCAAAATTACAGCATGCCTGTTGTCATTATTCAGCCTGGGTAATTTTCTAGCCTCCTGTTGACTTACTTCACACATTTAGAGACCCTCTGGTGCTTTGGTCTGTTTCTAATCCTTCCTTTAATTTTCAGCCTTGGGGAGGGTCACTCTCTGACCCTTATCACCTGCTAGCTAGAACAGGTTCACCTACACAACATAGACAACACTGTAAGAGTTTGTTTTTATTTTAAGTTTTCAATTCGAATTAGGCTAAAACTTTTCCTTCCGAACACATTTCCCTCCCCCATTTTATAATCAAGTTTAAATATATTTTTTAAACCAACAGGGATACTCCAAATACCTTATGTATGCTATCACTTAGAATAAATAGAACAATTTTGCTTGGAAAAGACCTTTAAGATGATCAAGTCCAACAGTGGAATAATCAATAACATTATACTACTAGTAGTGTTTTCTGTGAGCTGCAAAACTGTGAATGCTGCAAGCATCGGAAATATGAATGGGTCTCAGTAATATCACAAGGAGAGATATTAAATTAAAATTTATGCCATATTTTAACTCTCCTCATATCAGTACATTGTTCACAAGACTTTTCCTGGATAAAATACACACAGAGAAAGCTGTCACTGTCAACCATTTATCTTGAAGCCTTTTAGTTTTCTCCTCAAAATGCCTTATTTTCTTAAGAATAAGCTGCTGATTTACATTTTTGTGAATGGCTTATTTCAAGGTCTCTTTAAGTGCTATTTGTGTTACTGGGATGCACCAGCTTTGATTTTACTATTAAATTACAGTCAGAGTATCTCAGCTATGGGGGTATAAGAAGAAAGGGCACTTAGAGAATACAGCAAGTGAGAAATAGCAAAGGCTGGCTTCTCCTAGTATAATTCATGTGTGTTATGGGACAGAATTGGCCTGAAGACCACAGGACCCTGTGGAAATGCTCCTGAATGTAAGTACAGTTGGGAAGGCAGCCCATGGCGCCTTCCACTTCTGCATTAATGCCAGAATCAAAACCTCTACAGCTCAGAGACAATGAGATGCTGTGATATTTGTTGTAAGTTTTCATTTGGGATTTAAACTGTCCTGGAAATGCAGAACAGAGACACTTGAAACTATAAACAAGGATTGCAGCTAAGGGAGTCAGAGAGGTGATGGGATATTCAGTAGCAGGGGCATGATTTCATTATGAGCTCAAACATCTCTGTAACTGATTTGAGGATTAATAATAATTTTATAATTTTAGTCAAAGTATAGACAATTTAAAGGCTACATCCTTTCACTTCTAAATTTCTTATCACCATTAACATTGGATCCCCAGGCCTAAAACTGATCTACTGGAGCAATTTCTCTCCAAGCTCCTAACAGCTGAAATTTATCTCTGTGAGATGGGGCAGCAAGAGGCTTAGTCAGCTCTTGGATTTCATCAAGGGATTGTCTCCACCACAGCAAACAGGGTACTGCAGGCACTGAGGTCTCAATCCTGCCTTAAACAAGTTGGTTTGGAAACAACAAAATCGAGCCACAACAGTAAAACAGCTTGAAACAAGCGGGGCCCTTTGCATTTTCCAGCTTGTACATTGCAGCAGCAGCAGCATTCTGAGTGACCAAGGCAGCTGGTCAGTGCCTAGCAGGGACATGCATCCCCAGCCTGCTGCTCAGTGGCTCCTTGGAGCACTGCTCTGATGGATGCAGTCCCCTCCTGTACCCTCTCCCTACACCAAGGTGATTTCTACCATACCTTATTTCTGAACCATACTGAAGGAACTGATGTTTTTGACATGTTTGGCTCTAACATATTCAGGGCAATACTTTCTCCCAGTAAAATGATAACTGAAGTAAAGCTTTGGTGCTATGTGTTGGCAGTAATAACCAGTGTTTTGACTGCATGGATTTAGAGAAAAAAAAAAAAAAGAAAAAAAAAAGGCATAAGAAACAATACAACTATGAAAGAGACCTGATTTCTTATTCATGAAATTTAGATTATTTTTGTATGGCTAGAATGCTTAAAGCTTCCTAGAAACCAGAGGAAGTGGTTTAAGAACTTTGAATATCAACAAATTGTTTATTCCCTTGCAAGTCAGACTGCTGGAGAACATATTTAACTTACGTCATTCCCACAGTTATCCTTTGCATCAAAGAGGTGATTATTTATGCAACAAGACGTAACTGGGGAAGCAGTTTCTCTGAGATAATCACACCCCTGGGACATTGCATGGCTCAGGGTTCATTACCATTGAGAGGAAAAGCATGTTTTGTTCTGGAGTTTTTAATTCCAGACTGCAGTTTCAGCCAGGCAGCCGCTTTCAAGTGGATTAATGTGTTCCCCTTAGGAAGCTCACCTCACCTGTCAATCACAGTATCTCACCCAACCTAAATAAAATTCTTAACCTCTTCTTTACCACATATATACCTTCATAAATACCTTTTGAAAAGGAGGGGGTTTTGTTTTAATTTTAATGACGGGAGACGAGCAGAAGACGCCCAAAGGGTATGCTGGTATTAGTACAAAGAGATTCATCTACAGGAAGTGCAAAACCAATACAGAATTAACAATATGACAAGTTTGCATATGTAACTGAATTGTTTAATAAAATGAACACTGATAAGTACCAGCACTTAAAGCCAATCACCTGAATTATGAAAAGAATTATGCATATTTTCTTTGGAACAAAGCGCTTTTATAACTTCAAGGTACCCCTTCAACACCCAGCATGAAACAGCCATTTCCAGCACACAGTCTCCTCCAAACTATGCCATTTAATTCTCAATGAAAGAGAAATGCAATGAGAAGCTCACAAGGAAAACTTTTTATGCCCTACTGTGTGGTCTTAGAAGTAAGATGACAGAGGTCTGTTTAGCTAACTCTCTTGAGAAACTCCTCTGACTGATGGTTTTGATAAGCTGGGTCTCAAACAGAAGCATTTGCAGCCTCTTGCAGTGTGAAGCATGCATCAAAATCAACAAAGAAAACAAATGTTAAGAACCTAATGCAATACTTCAGACAGAAAGAAAATGTAACTTTCTCCCCTATTTGTTGAAATAGAAAGTGAAATAAATCTTATCGGCTGTCTACATGGATGCTCGTTCTGCCCAGAGGTAACAGATGAGAGTTCTCTATGGAAGTGACACCTAATGACTATGCACACACTTATCTTTCTCCCAGTGGGATAATTGCTTCTACTCCAGACTCTCCAAACTTTCTCTTTTTTGTGTTTTACAGACACAGCTTCCACCTGCTCCATTAGCCAAATCTCATTTCCAGCATACAGAGCGATTAGGAATATCACTTGTCTCCTCTTCCTGAAGAAAACACTTGAAACCATCACCTCTCTGGCCTGTGTGCCTCTGCACCATGCTTGGCCATTGGCCTAAGGCAAAATTTTGCTTTCATAAATATTCTCATGCTTTAGATATGCAGAGCTTCTTTGAATTTGTTGGGGTTCTTTTTGTTGTTGTTTTGGGTATTTTTTTTAAAGTTTAGCTACTCATTCAATAACTTTGTGCTTACACTTCTCTCTTCTTCTCTTAGATGTTTCCAACTCTACCAGTTTAGCTCTGGAGGTAGATTTCTTTCTTTTTCATTTTTTTTCAGCTGTGCCACAAGCAATTATCATCTCCTAAATACAAGATTTGAAGGCATCTTGTAACACCCACTATGATGAATTTTATTCAAAAGTCAGTTATAACAGAGAAGATATAATTTCTGAATATTACATCTCTGGGATAGTCAATTTTAAGCCTCTGTATTCTTTTGCTACCATAATTAACATCCTACTTCAAAAACACAAAAGAGAAAATGATCCATGGAGGCCAGCACTGGGCATGAGAATTCCAGTAAGATATTTTATCTCTTGGAGTCCAAGTGTATTAAATCTAGTACTAAAGAAACTGTCTGTTCTTAAAATAAATGCCAAAGGTAGAACAACAGAATTAATAACCTTAACAGCAACATGCTGTGCTCTCCATGCCTCTAGAAGCAAATTCATTTATTGCATCAATTAATGAATTTGTTGCCTTTGAAATATGTTGAGGTCTATAGGACAAGTTATCCAACTTTGCACTAGTCCACCATCAAATTACCTCCTCAGATTATTAAAATACTTAATACCCTTTAACTACCTGTTCTTTAAAAACATTTTTCCTGCAGCTTATCAGGGCAACAGGAACAGAAGTAACATCCGGTAGAAATAAGGAAAAAGTGTTGGTCTTTTGGCACAAAAAATGTCAGTTTGTCCACATCTTCTTTATGAATAGTCAAACAAATTATTGATCTATAGTGTTTCCTGGAGTCTAAACAAGAGTACTCAGCTTCTACATCCCAGCCCCTCAAATGGCAGGTAGCTGGACTTTACGGCCAAGCCAAATGCTTTCAAATTGTCTCTACACAGCTACAATTTTTCACAATAGAAGGAAATATAAAGGCAATACAGAGGAATTGTTCCAAATAAATTATTTATCAACCTATTTCCAAAGGAGTTAGAGACTTCAGGATAGCTGGCCATTCTCAGTGGGAAAAAAAAAAAAAAAAAACCACCAAAAAACCAAAAACCAACACATACACAATATGTCCAAAGGGAAGACAATCTTATTGCTATTAGCATTAGACTTCAAGCTCTTCCTCAACAGGAAGAACCAATTTCATTTTATGGGTTTATAAAGCCAAGCACAGAGGGGTCCAGTGTAGTAATCTTGCCTCTGTCCCTCTTTCCAATGATAGTTGTGCATACATTTTGTCTCTTTTCATTGAGTATCAAAACCAAGTTGTTTATAATTAAGATACTACTGGCAGTTGAAAAGAAGACATGAAATCGTAGAAAAACTGCATCAATAATTGATTAAGATAATGTTTCCAGATAGAAATAAAATCAGGAGAGTAAACATTGAGTGCATCTCTCTAGGCTTTTGAATGAGCAATACAGAAACATGTCTGGTTTAGCAGCCTGTACTGCTTGCTGTCATCTGATTTTAAACATATTCTCCCTGTTGCCCTACTGAGTAATCAATAAATTCATTTTCTTCATCAGTGGTTGGTTTTCTCTTTTTCCCAGCTGTCATAACACAAGAACTCCTCTAAGCAGGACTACTTTGTCATTAGATTTCACCCAACTGAGCCACATAATGCTTCTTCACAGAAAGGCAATCAAGGAAATTCTCTTTAGATGTAGATAATTTCAAGCAGATAAAGCTGGCAGAGATCAGGTGCTTTTTGTGCCTCTATTTTTTTCCTCTCCTCTTAAAAAGAAATAATATGCACTAAGTTAATCTACTACTTCAAGAGTTCTAAAATTTAGTCAATCTGATGGTATAACAGTTAGCAGCAGCATTAAACATTACAATTACTTTAAGCCCTGCCTCCAAAGCAAAGCATAACGAAAGGTTTTGGTGACTGATAACACTTTTAAAGGAAAGAGCCTAAATCTGCAGAAGACAAGCCACAGAAACAGGGGGTGTTCTTCACAGTTCCTGTCAACT
>VZSR01000028.1:5192134-5319022 GCA_013398615.1 Brachypodius melanocephalos | reverse complement strand
GGAAGGAAGGAAGGAAGGAAGGAAGGAAGGAAGGAAGGTCCAAGAACTTTCTCCTTTCAAACAGCAGGAATGCAGTCTCACCAGATTTTTGAGGCTAACCAAACAACTGCACAGAGCTCCTGGTACTGGCATGAGAGTAAAAAAGGATCCTGTTGCAAAGCAGGAGAAAGTGCACCACTGACTTGCATATATTAACATGGTGGTCACCAAGGTAGCTGGGTCCATGACAGGCTTAAAAACATGTAAGTTATCTCCAAATGAAAATACACACACACAAAAATATATTCACATGTCTACCTTTCAGGAGGAAAAAAACAACTTTGAATCTAACTCCTAATTATTGGGGCAAAATTAATTGTAGCAACCCAAAATCTCTTTTTCTGGGTCAGCAAGCTTACTTTTAGCATTATGAAATTGTTGACCCGAGTTTGGGTTGTTGGGCTTTTCTGTTTTGTTGAAAGATGGTTTTGATATGGTAGTAATAAAAAGAAACCCATTACAATTCATTTTCAAGGGAAAGCCAGAGACTAGAGCAACTACATACACTTCTGGGATTTGTGGTTTTAATTAGGCTTATAACTTCTGAAATTAAATTCTCACTTACTTCCTTTTTGAGGAATGTTTATCATATAGAAACACAGATATTAGACATAGATATGCTTGGAAGAGATGTCATATAAAAGCCCTGCTGTTTCTATAAGTTATTGGCTGCCACAGCCACACTATGGCCAAGCCCTGAAATGTTCACTTCTTGTTCCTGTGCAGGAAAATTCTTTCTGAAATAAATGAGAAACGATTTCTATGTGTTTACTAGAAAATATCACCTGTTCACATTGCTTCCTGCTTTCATATTAAGAGGAACAAACAAGTAACTTTAAATTAATCTTTCCTGTACAACTTTTAGCTAGTAAATTGAAGATACTCACTGGTTCTGTTGGTGGGTGCAGGAATAAACAGACTTTGTTTCAACAGCATATTTAAGTAATTAGCTGCAATGAATCCATTCAATAGCACTCTAAAAAGACAAGATCTAAGTAGTAGAAATGTGTTGTATTAAACTGGGCTGTTTTCAGTGAACAAGTATTTAACAGAAGAGAACATATTGATTTGATATGCCTCTCAAGTTACGACAGATAACATGAACAATTTGTTTAATTGCCAAATGAAGAGTAAAGCCTGCAGTGTGTGGGACAACTGCCTGATCATCTGGGAGTCATTGCTGTGTCTCATCTGGCTGGAGACTGACAGGGCTCTACCTGTTTTACACCACAGCAAGGGAGTCCCACATCCAAGGAAAGACACTGAAGGAAGAGCTTCTTTGATACAGAAATTATCTCCAGTTTTCTTAAGGCTAATATTCACAAAAATAAAAAATACTTCGTTAGGGTGGTTTATCTGTAAACAGACTGAGCACCCAAACAAGAATAATATAATGAAAGGCGTGCAGGGGTTTTTTTCTTAGTTGAAAGCAGCAAGGAAGGCTCTGCATCTAATATTTATATAACAGGTCAATAAAAAAGTTAAATTAATTTAAGGTATTTTGAGCATTAGAAACAACAAAACTGTCTTTGAAACTATCAGCTGAATACAGGACAGAATGTCATCCTCCACTGATGGCTGGAGGAAATAAATATAAATGTTAAGATTTAAGTGAAAGACTCCTGAAAAGTCTAAATATGTTCTGGTACTCAGTGGAAAAAAAGTGCAGCAGATTTGGGTGGAATTAGTTATACAGTATATTTAAAAAAAACCCCAAAATGGACAGTTAAAGATGTGCAGAAGCGGAATGTCTCACCAACACAGAGAATTAGGTGGAACTGAAAGAGTCTCAAACTTCACTCCAATCATCCCTTCAGTGGGCTTTGGATTCAACACTTCTGTATCTGTATTCTGCTAATACAGAGAACTGCATGTGGCTCATTTTCTCTGGACTGCTGTGCCTGAGAAATGCTTTTCATTTTATTTCATAGTCTATGATACAGTTCATAACTATCCTACCTTAATCAGTGGATATAGCTGTCAAATTACTGTTGAAATAGAGCTAGGAAAAAAGAATAAAGTCATTTATGTCCTCAGGTGTGGCTCATTTATATCCTCAGGAACTGCTGGGCATTCTGTGGGTAGAATTTGTAACTTTCTGTTTGGTTTTATTCTTTTTAGTCACAGAATAGTAAAAGTTTCTGGTAAGGCACAAAAAGCAGAATCCAGTCATTTTCTTTCTGCTAAAGACTGCTTTGCTCAAGTAGCAAGAGAGAAGCAGGGTATTAAAAAAAAAAATAAAAATCTGTAGATGGTGAAAATGATTGATGACAAGTGTGCTGAGCAGAGAAACACCTTTATTCAGCAGGGTGCCACACTCAGAAATCCCCTTGCTGTTGAATTACAGCTCATGGCTGCTACAAGAAAGACCCTCCCTGCTGGGAAATTTTGAAGCCAAGCGGAAAAGTTCTGTGTCTCTCTACAGAGAAAATTTATATCTGAAATGACAGCTATGACTACACCTTTGAGATAGCTTTCAGGGAAGGAAATAGAGTGCACCTGGGTGCCAGTGCATGAAACAGCACGAGAAATGGAAAGTTATTAATACAAGGTCCTAAATACTTTAATGGGAAGAAAAAAAATTACCATCCGTGGATGCTTGTTTCACTTTATTAGAAGCTTTACTGCTTCAAGGATGGAGGGAAACTGCCATTGCTGCGTGTTTCAGAGGTGGTTCTCATTGTTCAGCAAGCCTATACCCAAACAGAAAGGAAACTGCCTGCTGCTTAGTTAGATAGTTGTCATTTTCATCTTCTTCTAAATCTACAAATAAGTCCAGGGTAGGAACTACAGGAGCAGCTCCTTGCCTGCAGCACAGCCTTTTGATCATGTTTCACTCTAAAAAGACATTTCCTACGTGAGGTTTTAACTGACATGACAATAATTTTGGCTAAACTACACGTGAAACGTTAATTCAAGAAGGAACTCTCATTTTAGCCCATCTCAGAACTTCCATAGAGGGGAAAAAGAACAGAGTGCTGCAGAAAAAGGCCTTTATAAATGTGTGTGGATAATAAAATCTGTGGCTGGCTTAAAGGAAAAGATGTAAGTAAAGGAAGACAGAGATGCTAAACTGGATCATGTGGAACACTTCAAAAGGTACATTCTGAGGAATGTGTTCTGCCACATGAGTTCGAGAATGCACTAAATTCATCAAACAGCTATAAAAATCTTCAGTGAATTATAAAAAATCTACCAGATGGAAAAAGGCTAAACAAGAAAGGTCTGAGCTGCTCAAGAGCATAAAGACTTCAAAGGAAGGAATGGCAGAATTTAAGTTTAAATTTTAAAATAAAACACTTTCTGAAGACAAGAAGATGGACTTTCATTCAGAATCAGACAAAAAAATAAGGGAAAGGCATTACCATGCTCATAACTTCAGAGACAAAACTAAAATAAGCCACGATTTTTGCAGATATGAAGAAAGGAAATTATTCTCCCTGCCAGATGGCCAATAAAAGGTCTGTGTCTCTTTACATCCTAGAGATGAGATAAAATGTGTGTAGGCCTTGCAACACCTATCATGAGCAAAGTCAGCACAGAGCCTGCTGCCTCGCAATGACTCAGAATGCCGTGGCACAGCCCTCAACAGAAGTGGGATTTTTAGCAAATCTCCTTGAGCCAGCCTAAATTCTCCTGGCAGAGGGGTGGGAATGGCCATGTGTGGGCACAGCTCTGAATGCACCCCTCAAGCTTGGGTTTGCTGGTCATTAATGCCATTTTCCACGGAGGGATTCTCTTTGAGTGTATCACTAACATCACTCTCACTCCCTTTTTTGGGGCGGTGAAAGCTCCTCTGGGGTCCTGCTGGAGCAGTGCTGGGGCTCTTGGATCCAGCCTGGCAGTTTACTGAGCGCATTCACAGAAAGCAGAGCATCAAAAGCTGAGCCCCAGCACGGCTGGCTTTGTTTTGGACTGGCAGTGACATCCACTGGAGGATGGATAGGGCTCAAGAGGAACCTCGAGCATTTCCCTCTGTGCATCTCTCAGGATCAGGAGCTTCCCTACCTTACAGCAGCATGAGAGATGGCTTTTTCCCAAATGCACATCAGATAAAAGCATAAAGGTCACTCTTTGATGTGACTTCACAACAGCAATAGGAAAGAGGATCACGCTGAGGACGCATACCTTCCTTCTGGTTATTTCCAACAGCAGACCTGTACTTAGCCAAAAAAGCCCATTTTCCTTAACCATAACAACACCCACATTTGTCTCTTAGTTATACACTTTGCATAGAAAACAAAAAGCTGTGCAAGATTTCAAACCACGCAGATTTCAAACCACGCAATGTAGAGAAAGCACAAAATAACATAAAGGTATGCATCCAGTGCTTGAAAACTTCTGTCTGAAAAGAAAATCCCATACAGTGCTCTACATGAGAAATATGGATTAATTAGACTGTTTACATTCAAACAACAACCTATTTTGAATTCAGTATATTAGGATCTTCAAATCTTACAGGCAACACCAAAGCGGTTATTTACCACCAAAGCGGTTATTTACCTGTATTTGTCACGTAAGATGTCTTACATTGTAAACGCTTTGAGATTGGAGCTTATGGATGGAAAATAGCTCTTAAGTCACTGCTCAGAAGACAACAGCAATAATTTTCCCACATAATGACAGTGATGTTAGCTGTCTGCACACTTTTGCAATCCCTTTCCCATTTCATTATCAATCTCTCATCCCTTATGGCTCTTGCTCTTACAGCCCTGTACACATGACTGTGAAATCCTTCCAAGAGGGACAATCCAGTCTCTGCCTTGCTCTGAGGTTTGGTTGCCTGTTTGCAGCCCTGAGCACCCTGCAGGGTCATTCTTCTGCTCCACTTACTGGGGAAGCTTTGCAGGAAAGGTGAGACTTGCACACCAACCTGATCGTGGCAGGGCTTTTACTATTTATTTTTTCCATCTTCCTTGGGAGGGGGGGATCCTGAATTTAAATATTAATGGTATCATCAGGTGGCTCTACCAGAGGTAGTTTTTGTAACACAATTTCCTCCATGTCTGGTAGCTCCATTAAGAACTGAAAAGCAATTTTTAATTTATATTTTGTCTTCCATTAAGAGCCTAACTTCTTTCACAAGTTACATATTCCAAGTCATCTGATATCTCACAGAGCCCCTAAGTGTGAATGAGGATATAATTTGGCCTCTTCTTTTTAATACAATATATCTGTAACTACAGAATGCTCAGCTTTCAGACTACAAGCCTCAAACCCACAATGTGAATTAAATTTATGCACAGGCCAGTATGCATTAGTCAGAGAGAAATTACTGCATGGCATTGTGCTAGTGAAAAGGCAATGCCTGGGCAGAAATATATTTCAACTTCATGTATCTAGAAAAAATGAAACTCCAAACCCAATTATTTTCTTACAGATTTACTACAGAGTCCATTCTTTGAAGCATCAAGAGCAGAATCTTGCAGAAATGACAGGTACATTAGGTCAAGGTAAATAAATTGTTTGAAGAAAAGTGGAAAGAACCGAGAGAAGCTTCAAGAAAAACAAGTTTGCTTTAGAATGCTTTAGAAACAATTTCTACGAGCTTAGAGATGGATCTGAACTATTAAAACCAACACAAAATTTTAAAGAGACAAAAGTGAAAACAGTGAGGTTTTACTGATTATTTTAAAACTGGAATCATAAACCATGCACTACAGTCCTCAGCCACAGAAACCAACAGCAGGACTCTCAAGAAATTCTTGAGAATTCCTTGAGGACAATTCTTTAGTTTGGATAATTCACTGAAAGTCAGTTTAAAAGAATGGAAAGAGTAGGTACTAAGAAACTCACAGGAAAAGTAATTTATGCAGTACTACTGAATATTTCCATCTCTCTTCTTACATACCATGCGATTTTTATTGATGGCTTTTTATAGTGTCCAATTCCAGTACTTACAAATTTACTTTCTTCTTCTAAGTTTAAGCCTGTTAAGATCTTGAGTCTTTCATCCAGTTCTTCCACAAGATTTTGGTGTCTTTCAAATGCAAATCTGATTCAAATTAATCACAAGTCAGCATCATTTATTTTGTCAATTGATACCCAC
This sequence comes from Brachypodius melanocephalos, assembly GCA_013398615.1. Taxonomy (NCBI): domain Eukaryota; kingdom Metazoa; phylum Chordata; class Aves; order Passeriformes; family Pycnonotidae; genus Brachypodius; species Brachypodius melanocephalos. The sequence goes on along the minus strand of VZSR01000028.1, from coordinate 5,312,934 downwards.
TACTCAATCTATTGCTGAAGAGAAAGAGACAGCTGCAGGGATGAGAATCAAGACACTATCAACCCCCCAATTGTTGTCAAGTTAGGATTGTGTGATTATTTTTTCTTATAGATCTTTTTCATCTGGTTTTGGGGGTACAATATTTTTTTGCTGTTTTGATATTTAAGGAGTTACATTGTACCTTAACAATGGCTAATTACTGTCAGCCATCTTGTGCTGTATGCTAGAGAAAACATCAGAAATCTTGTCTCAGTGCTCCCATATTTTTTTTAATGTCTAATCAGTACATCAGGATGTTTGACAGTGCACAAACCTGACAACCCTTCGTTGGTACCAACCCAAACCTTGTGGCACCCGATGTTAAGAAGTTCTCCTTGGCTTGCATCTTACTTAGCACCAGTATCACAGGAGGTTCAGGGTACACATTACCCATAACACTGTCATATTTCAAGCTTCCATTAAGAAGATTAGCTTGGTAGATCTACAAATTTGTAAATAAACAGCTGAGTGGAATTAGGGGGAAAAAGGGTTTGACGCAGTTTCAACACGCAGAAGCAAGGAAAAACCTGAAACACAACCTCTCTGCAGCCCTACTCACAAAGTTTTGAAAGCCCACGATCTCTGCAGGCTCAAGGAAAAAAACCAAGCTTTGTCTGCTTGCTCTAAGCCCCCACCCAGCCCCCTTCCAAGAAATCCCACCTCCTGATTCCTTTCCAGGGAGGAGGGATGGCTTGGTCTCAAGAAGACAAGTTCATCTGCTTCCTTACTTTTTGTTTTCACAGGCATCCTCTAAGGCTCCCAAATGTGCAATAGACTTCACTCACACTTATTTCAGTGTTCTTTCCCTCCCTTCAAATACACTGTTCTCACAGCTCCATACAAATGGCAGCAAAAGACATCCCTGTCTGCAGCCTGAGCAGCCAGATTTGTAAGCAAACAGATAATCAGAAAGTGAAGTGGTCTCCCACTCTAAGGAAAATTCAAGATCCTGAACATGGATGGAAATGCTCCAGCTTGCTTGAGAGAGCAGAGCCCCTGAGCTTCCCAGGACCTTCACGGAACACCAAATGCAGGCAAGAACTGGTGGGGAAGCAGCAGGGCACAGACGTACAAAGCAGCCAATGTGTCACGTCAGACATTCTCCTTCCTGAAAAAAAAAAACAGGGGGAGTGCTACAAGCAGGGATCCTGCAAGACAGATTAATCATTCTGTCTGGAACAACTATTCACACCATCCCTGAGCAGAAGCTTTCCATGAAGCAGCCCAGCAGGGAGGAAAGCACAGACCCCCAATGGCAGCGAGCTGCAGAGGAACCTCCAAGAGCATCCTTGCAATTCCAGGCTGGCAGCAGAGGGGCTGCTGCACGTGAAAACATCACCAGCACAGGTACACTAAATGGAGCTGGCCCACGGAAGGAATCTGCTTGTTATTCAGCTCCATTATCACTCACAGAGTAATAAGTAAAATCAAATTCCATTCCGATTCATTTGGCACTCATTCCTGTCTGGGTTTGAACAGCTTAAGTGGTCTCTACACTGTTCTGTTATCTCCATCACTGCAATTTCAGACTGTTTAAACATGCCCTGAAATTTTGGTACCATGAAGTTGTCTGCCTTAAGCCAAATTGCTGAAAGCCCTGTGCAGCTGGCAACCACTAGAAAGGCTTCCAAATGCTGAAGATATTATAAAATCACCATGGCCTCTCTTTGGAAATTTAGGCTTGTTTGGAGTTGTCTCCAATTTATATACCTCATCTGAATTATGCAGTGTTAGGAGGGATTATAATTTTAATTAATAGAAAGAACACCTACAGATCTAAATGGCAGGTCACCGAGCTGAGCTCTGAATAAGTATGCATTAGAAAGTTTTACTGGATATAAACTGCTTTTGATTTTTTTATTTTTACTGTATTATTACAGATTTATATCATACTGAATACTCTGGGTTTTGAGGTACAAATCAGTAAGTCTACAGTGAAAGATATAAATTGGCGAGTATGGTGAATTCCACATCAACGTATGACCAAATAGATAGGGACTAGCAGAAGTTCAATAAAGTAATTTTAAACCTTCTACATAAGTTCAATGGTTTTATTTTACAGCCATTTAGTATATGATGTTTAACTTTCAGCCTTTAATAAAACGAGTGAAAAATGATTTAAGAAATTACGTGGGCAAAATGTGGTTAAATATGTGAGGAAAATTGTAATTGGTTAAAGATAACTGCTTTGCCTACAAAAGTTGACTGCAATAAATTGCTGGTGAGGCTGGAGCTGTGAATGTGGCAAAAGCTGCCCCATACCCCAGACATGTCATTTTTCTGCTGGTCTGTCAGAGAGCTCCAGCCCAGCATCACAGGACTGAGCACGCAAATCCCAGTGCCACAGCAATGTACTAAAGCCTCAGAGGGTGACCACCCTCAAAAATTCATACATTTCAGTAAGCTACAGCTCTTCAGGGAAATGAAGAGCCAAACAGCTCTGTTATCCCTGGCCCTACTACATGCCCAGAGACTAAACCAGCCATGGGCTTGAAGCATCTTACCTTTATGAACAGCAGTCAATATGGATTTAAAGTTGAACTTCTGAATTCAACTAAATACAGTTGAAGCATTTAGAGTAAATACAGTCTTTATTTCCAAAGAAGGGCTTCAGAGCTGGCCTGTCTCTGGCCTTCTGTTCATGCCCTCTTCTAACTGCTACATCCTAAATCCTGGTATTAATCTCCTTAAACTACCTCAGGATGAAGACTCCTAATCCCAGACCTTATGAACCATGGCTGAAGTTTTTCCACTTGGGGGATTGTTGGACATGTGGGTTTCTGCAGAAAAATACATCACCCAGTGAAACAAGGTGGAGAAGAAAACTAAACTTAGAAGAATGCTTTTCAAAATCAAAGCTTTATAAGAATGTTGTACAGCATTTAAACAAATCACCACCCTTTCACTTTTCTCCCTTCCCAAGCGCAAAGCCGTCCTTCCATAAACTGCCTCCTGCTCACCCTGGTCACAGGATCATGTCAACGAGGCTGCAGGCTCGTGCCTCTGGAAACAAAGATCCCTCTACTGAAAACTTTTTGCGTTCATCCATCCATAAAAAGTCAAACACACACTTTTCAGTTTAAAAGGCACGATATTCCAGACAACGTAACGTTCCATAAAACAACCTGAAAAGCGCAACCCTACAAATGAGACCCACCAGCTCCTGAGAAATGTCCTGAACAGCTTCAGAGGAACCAACAGCATGTTTGCACAACACAGACCTCTTTCTTGCTTAATTTGTATACAGCATCCTGATGAGAAAAAGCCTGATCTCCATTCATTACTGCTCAGCACCTGTCATTTACACGAGTATCAACTTCAAACAGTAAAACAACAAACAACAAAGGAGGGGGTTTTTTTACAAATACATTAGGCAGTATTACATTTTTAATTGCCATTACCCTATTTAAGTTCTTAAACATTAAAGCAGAAGGATATCAATGCTTTTATCAACACAGAGACATTTGTGATGCATATACAAACAAATGAAAAAGAAAGGTCCCAAGCACAAGTTGAACAATACAGTAACTGAAAGACAGCTTGTTGCATCTCATTTTTTGAAGGTGGGGAAGCACAGTGAGGAGGCAAGGTGATATTTTAGATTAGAAATACTTTTTTTTTTTGCAAAAGCCTTGATTTTAAACTTGCACAGTACCTGACATTGCAGGGAACTTGAAGTTCAATAAAGGAAAATGCATGCACATGGGAGCATTTTCTTAATTGGACTCTTGAGCTGAAAACTTGGATGTATTTCTAGTAGATGAAATGCTTCATATTAAATGTCAAGATGTATTGAAGAAGTGACACTTAAAATGAACTGAAGAAAGAAATAAAACGGAAGAAATTTAAGACGGCATTTATTAGCTGAAGATATTGTATGCATAGAGCAACTCACATTTTAAAACTAATTTCTGTCTATCTGGGATAATGATTGCGTGCCAGGAGTCAGGACTAAAATTCAAAACCAGTATCAAAGGGAAGAAACTTCCACGGAAATAATTTAAAAACACATTACCCAGCTCAGAGGAGGACTCCTGCCTTCAACAGGTCTAATTAACACCAATTGTACTCCATTTCTGGTCTACAAATACACCCTAAGGATGTTGGGTTTTTTTAATAAGATAGATCTCTAGAGCCTTATTCAAGTTGCAGTCACTGTCTGGTCCAAGCAGACGACCTGCAAAGCCACCGTTGCCTTTCCTCTCCTGCCCTGTGCTCCCAGGTCTCTGCCTCCCACCACTGCAGGACCTTGGATCCACCTTGGAGTCCAGCTTTAGACCTCCTCAGTCCCCAGCCTTTCCTCTTGGTTCCTGTCCATTCTTCCATACCACTTGATGGCTTCTGGCTCCTCTCACCCTTTGCAGAACTCTGCACTTTCAGTCTTACTAAGAGCCTTCATTTCTTACAGTGACCCTGGGAGCTCAGGTATTCTGACCTCACTTTTACATCCCTTTCAAAAATTTCTTCCAAAATTTTCATCCATTCACAGCACCATTACTCTTTTGCTCCGAATCTCTTACACTCCTCAATTATTTCCTTTTGCTCATCACCTATTTCAATTCAGCATCACCAGCTTTCTCTTTTCACCCTGTCAGACACTTCTCACATCCATCTTCCCCACGCCTCCCTCCCTTTGTGAAATGATGGAGTTTGTCCTATCACATCTGACAAGCTGTCCTTCCAGTTATTGACACCATGGCACCACCGCAGCCCCAGATCCAATTCTCCTCCTGCTCCTGTTCTCATGCTCAGATTCTGCCGGCTTCCTGTGCCTCACATTGATTCTCCTCTTTCTCATCTTTGCCTTTTCTCTTTTGGAACAGCCCAGATTGATCCTTCTGCTGTCAGCCCTCGTTACCACCACAGCTGCCTCGTACCTGCTACTACACACATGCTCTGCTGTTCAGACTCTAACATTTCATCTCAAAAACCAAACCTTCTCAACACTTTTCTTGATCAGTGAACTCCCTGGTGAATCCAGAACTGCCTTTTAGAGCCTTACCAATGCCAATTTGAAAAAAAATCCTCAAATTTATAATTTGTTCACGCAGCCTAAATTTCTTTAAGTCTTTAGTGTTCTTTTGTATCTAGTTATCAGCACTGACGCAGCTAAATAGGTATAGGTCTTTTCTGCCAGTCCCTGATTTATTTTTTTTTCTTCCTATTTTGAATATCTCTAGCATCTGAGGAGTGAAATTTGTCTTTTTTTTCTTTTTTTTTTTTTTTTTTTTACTTCTCAACTAAGCAGTACTCAGGAAAGTCAAGGAAAGTCAAAACTAGAACTCCTACTGTTACTTAGTGTAAGACTTTGATATCACTACAGATTTACACTCCTGCTGCTGGAAATGACAAAGTGCAGAAAAAAGAGGATAAAGTAAGCAAGGAAATCGAAGGCAAACTGTAGTCTGTGCCAAGATCAAGGGTGGCTTTGGAGATTGGGAACCTGCGATTCCCCTGCCTCCACTGACAGTCTTCCAGTATTTTTCTTGAGGCTGCAAAGTGCTCTCATGGTTTTACTTATCACTGGGTTTTGGGGACAGCATATCCCAAATATCCCCTCTCCCATTTTCCTTCTCCCTTCCAGAATATCACACTTCAAAGAAGATTGGAACAGGCTCAGGGGTAGAAATATCACACCTGAACTTCCAAACAGAGCAGATTAATTTTATATAGAAAAATTAATCCACAAATTATGCTGATTTGTTATAATAATGTCCATCCAAAGCAGAGGGAAGTAAAATGTGGAGGTCAGCAATGTGCAGACCAATGCTCCATGAGGATATTTGGCATTATTTATATCTAACATAGGTGAATATTAATTATGCATTATGTATGTAATTATGTATTAATTATGTATTTGCTTGAAGGAAGCCAGCTATCAGATTTCCAGGGAGGGATTTATTGAAATTCTTTTACTAAAGGCGAAACTGGTTTGTACACAGGAAGACACCAAAACTTTGGTAAATGCCAGTTGCCATATACCATAATTTTACATAATTTTAACAAGAACAGTGAATCTGCTTGGCATTGACTTCACCGAGTCTCTTCTGGGTCAGTTTTGCTGTAAATTTGTGATTTCAAAAGGAATCTGTTCTCAATAAGAAGGTTTAGTCTCTTGCAAAACTCTCCCTTGACTACATGCTTTAAAAAAAAAGGTTAAGGAATTTGGAAAATACTTTTTTTCTTTTAAAGCAAATATAGTTTATAGTTCTTTCACATTTTTCTAACCTGCGATAAATACTTGTCATTATTTTTTATTCTCAACTTAACAATGTTTAAATTTGAAATAATTAAAAATCTGATACACAAAGTTACAATTTTAATTGTAAAAATATTTCACTCCTAAGCAGGTTATTTCCCAAAAGCCACTCATGTAAGTATAAAATGTGCTCATACTCTGTAATCTTTAAAAAAACTAATAATTTTTAAAATCTGTACTGTAAGTGTAAAGTTAAGCATCATCAGCCTATACCCACGGCAACCCAGTGTGCTTTGCCCACAATGTTGTGTGTCCTATGAAGAGATGGGATGTGAGGAAGAATTCTTCCAGCTCCATCCCTGTTTCATTGTGCATCAGCATGGCTGCTGATGCCATTTGTGTGTAGGCACCATGGGAGCTGTCATCACAATTACATTTTTCAGGGAGAGCCACCACGATTATCTGCATTTTTACTTCCAAGACGATACATTTAGGGAGGTCTGCCTTTGGGGAGTGCAGAGGAGGAGAGGAGGGTCTAATCCTGCTGGTGGAGGCAGAGCAGAGGTGAGGACAGGTGTGTCTCTGTGAACCTCGGTGCCATTCTCAGGGTGCCACCTGAAGCAGCCAGGGGGACCCTGAGCTTTGCTGCCTGGCTGAGATTCAGAGGGGTGGGATAAATGCTGCCTTCAGCCAGCAAAACAGTGGCAATTTCAGAGGCTGAGGATTCCTCCTATACCATTGGCATCATAGGGATTTCTGAACTTTGATGCAGAGACCTTGTTTGGCTGTTTCTTCAAAAGCAAAGGGCTCAGAGTCTTTTTCCTTTTCCCTTGCACATGGCTCAGAGCCTTTTGTGAGAGAAAAACCTAATTAGTTCCTTCTGCAACACTTCATAATTGAGATCTTTTCTGAGATGATCCTTGAGACTGCCCAATCATATTTCATTCCTGTTTATCAGTAACGTGTTTGCTAATGCATTACATGGCACCATTAGCATCTATATACTCCGAGATTAGTCAGTGTTTCCATTAGGGAATTATAACTCATCCTTACAATTTGATTCCAGACAGAATTGTAGCTTTCAGCATCAGAGCCCAGAGTGATTTAAATAATGGAATTGGGCTATAAAATCTGTTTCGTTTCCAGTGTATATTTTATATTTGAAACGAAATGCAAAAATATTGAAAGATTTAAAATTGGGCTATTGCAAAGCACATTTAGGATGCAGTCTTGCTGATATCAAAGATTGCTGCTTTTGTGCATTTATCTTTTTTTAAATAATGGTATTCTTATGTTGAGCATTCTACAAATACTTTTCTCAAAATGAAATTTCACAAGAGTACTTACAATATGGGCTTGCACATGCATCTATCACTATACAGATAACTAATGCCATTACATGGGTGGTTCATAAAAGAATATTTTGAACATTTAATGGCTGTGAAATTCTGTAGAATGTGTAGGGAAGTCTGATATTTTTCAGTCAACAGAACTAAACCATCACATTATATCGAAGACAGCATTTTACGTTCAGGAAACAGCTTTTTACAGAAGAAAGATGGGAGTGCCAGGAAGTTCATTTAATAAATGAACATCAATCTTTAACTGAGGTTTTCCAAATTGTATGCTTCAATACAGGTTTTAAGTTCCCTTAAACATCAAAGTGCCCTTTATACATCATTCTTTCTACATGTGATGGGAAAGGCATGACATTTGGAGTCCCAGGGAGAATCCCAGATGTTTCTGCTGCTCTTTTCAGTAAATGTTGGTACCCATGGATAAACTCTCCTTTGATTTATAAGTAACTCTGATTCTATGACCTATTTAAAACAATGTACATGACATATCCCTTCCCAACTGGGTTTATTCCTTTAATTCTGGCTTCAATCAAGTTTTCTAAAATTACTGGTTTATTCCATCATCAAACTCCTCAGATTTCATGTATGTATCACAGAATCACAGAGACTGGAAGGGCCTCCAGAAGTCCTTTAGTCCAACTTCATGTTCCAAGCAGGGCCACTTAGATGAGGTTGCTCTGGGATGCATCCAAGAAATTGAACTTTCAGGAGCCCAACTCACCACCACCACCTCTGTGAAAAGCATCTTCCAGTACTTGGTCCCCCTCATACTGACAATATTTTTAAAAATCCAGTCAGAATTTCTTATCTCCATTGCCTTTTTTCCACTCCACTGAGCACTCCTGGGAAGAGCCTGTCTCTGTGTTCTCTAGGCTGTCCTGTTAGGGAGCTGAAAACAGAAGTTTGTCCTCCCTTATGTCCTTAAGGCTGACCAAGGCTCTCCTCAAGCACTGCATTTTTCAGCTCCCTGACTGCACTGATGACCTCGGTTATATCAAAGCCCTACTTGTACTTGGCAATCCAAAACTGGACACAGACCAGTGGGAGTCATGGCCTATATGTGGAAAAAACACTACAGTGAATTAATTTTCCTTTTTACAGGTCTACTCTATTATAATTATCATGTACTATTTTAAATTTATGTTTACATTTACAATATTTATAGTAAGGTGGGGTTTTTTTAATAGAGCTTGTATTATGACGTGCTAAATGCAACACTTGTTCAAAACAGTTAAATATTTGTTATACATCCTCAAGAATACTGGCAAGCAAAAAGATTGAAGTGTCTTCCAAGGGGAAGTAAATGTGACATTCTTACTACTAAACAATTTTAGTTTAGTATTAAAAACTCTTATGTTTTAACTTTAGAAAGCAACACTAAAGAACAAATATCCACTGACCTAGTCAAGAAAAATTAAATAGACAAAAAAAAGTTGCTAATGTTACGGTTTGGAAAGTCACAACATTTAATTTGTTTAGATTTCCAAAAATCCATTACACATTTGCCTAACGGAGCTAATCCTGTTATAAAATTTGGGATGTTTTATAAGGACAGTCAGGTTCCAGGAGTCACACATGAATAAAAAAACAGCAGAGACAGAAATTACTACCAAAGTACCACAACTATTATCACTGTCTGAACACAAAGATGACAATCGCATTATGCTGCAGGGATTATTCTTCAGCACAGGATGAGAAAGTTCCCAAGACTATTATGACAAAGCAAAGGATGAGATGCAAACATGAAAAGATGTGTTATTTCCATTTGACAAAAGTAGGAGACAGGATGCCAAGCACTGAAATAAATTGCCTAAGGCAATGCGTGAAGACACACGTGCTGAAACCACATCTTCTGAAGCCCAGAGTTACATTTTACAGTCCTTCAAGAGCTTTGGTTTCAGTTTCTGTGCATTAATCCACTCTCTGAACGCCATGGTTCTCCCTCTACTTAATGAAATGAGAACTTGGACTGACTTTTCAATGTAAGGGCTGTATCCAGGAACAGGCAGCTCTCTCCTGTACCCATAGAACATGACAAACACCAGTGGTGAGGGGCCCTAGGAGAAGCTGGGCATGTGGCAAGGCTGCACCAAGTGAAGAAGGACATGGCACAGCATTCCTGGGTCTGGGAACATGGAAAGGCTCCTTCCTGGGGCTGCACCAACAGAGAGACTGAGAGGCACCCACCTCCAAACAACAAAGAGCTCCTCAACCCTCCTGAGCCCTGTTCCCTCTGCTGTGCTCACTGCCTGTCCCTTTTCCTGAGCCAGCCATCCAACATCCTGAGCACCACAAAACCAGAGCACTGGCTTATCTTCTCTCCTAACCTTCTACCAATTAACTGCCCACTGAACCCACTCCCTTCTCCAGAAGTATCAAGGTTTTGTTCCCTTCAAACATGCTTTCTGAATCTCTCTAGATCTGCTGTTAACTGTGTATTTATATAAACACACACACAAAACCTACAGTGTAATATAACAAGCAATACATTTGGTATTGGTAGAAAAGAAACATTCATTCTAGCCTGTGCTATTAAAAATACCCTTCAGATATTCTACTGTGGCATAACACTGTCAAACAAAAAACTCACAGCTCTTCTTTTTAGTGTTCCTTTACGTGTTCCTTAGTATACCTTTCTATATCCTGAAACTCAGAACAGATAAAGTAAAACCTATTACTACAGAATCACTCCTTTTTCAATATTTATAACTGGAAAGATGGAAAATTGAAAAAAGAACCCAGAACAGACAAAGACACAGATTTCAAGGTGAGTATGCAAGTAAGTAGTTTCTATTTAGACTTCAATGTCATATTACAGAAATTAGGTAGTTATAGAAGGAAGCTCTACAGACCACCTTTGTAACAAGCATTAAAGGAGGAGTAAAAAGATGTTGCAATGGACAAAAGCAGCACCTGTTAGTGCATCTGCTGTTCCACTTCTGCACGTGCCATGTAGCCAAGCTCAGACACAAAAACCTGTAAAGTATTTAGCAGGATTCCACTGGCTACAGATTTTACCCCTAATCTGGCATGTCGTTAAAACTAAAGCTATTATTACACCCCAATTTGTCAGATATTATAATCTGGGTGTTGTAGTTAAGTCACAAGATCAGCCTTCACCTACTGTTCTTGTCATGGCCTTGATACCACGCACACAATCACAGCTCTTACTCATTTCAGTAGCAGCAGTGGTTCTTAAATACTGAAAGACATCATGTAATTGATTTTAAGCTGATTAAAGGGAGAATACAGCATGGGTTCATCCCTGGTTTTATCTTCTCTTTGTGTTTCCATTTGAACACAAGTGGAGAAAATATTGTATTTTCTCTTCCCACAGTAATGAAATATTTCTACTCTGTGGAAAAAAATGAGTGCAATGTTTGCGTTAGATACAGTGTCATTTTCACTCATAAATTGATTTAATTTTACCAAGCGATTCGTTAAATTTTTAAACCGGGAGGAGGCTGTTGCCATTCAAAAAGTGCATTACACAAGGCAGCATCTCCTTTTTCATGATTCATTCAATGACCTGGAACACCAGTGCATTTCCAAAAGCTGATGCTGTGACAGGAGCTGAAGCACTGGGTGGAATTGCTGTGACGGGCAGAGCTGAGCAGGGGAGATAGGGCTGGCAAACAAAGGCACTCTGGTTTCTCCCTCTCCCCTCCCTGTGCCTGGAATTTGTGGGTGCAGGCCATGAGAAGAGAGGTTCCCAAGGAGCTCCTTGATGCCTTTGGAATGCCATGGGCCTCCAGAGGCAGCCAGGACACAGAGCAATCACTGCACAATTCCAGGGACGAGCAGGAATGTTGACTGCTCATGGGGTATCCCGAACTCCTTCCATTCCCTGGAATTCCGACAGCTTTGGGCTGCTACAGCCTCCTCTCTCACATAATCTTGTGCCACAACCATCCCCACAGAAACAGAATTCAGTGCTAGGAGAAGCAATAGGACAACATGCCAAATAAAATGTGAGTACTTTGTCTTTTCTTTTTAAAAATGTTACATGTAAAGGAATAGCATCAATCTTGTTTCTCATTTAAGGAAGTGAGGTTGCCTCACCTTTGGCAGTGTTTAACAGCCATCTCAGTCTTTTCAATTAACACTATGATAGCAATTATCTAAAACTGCTTTGGATACAAAGTAAGAATTGGTCAAGAACTACCAGCAATTAACAAAGTAAAATACCACATATACAAGAAAAACTTAAACTCTGATTATATTAGTAAAGACAACTGCTTATCAGTGTCCATAACAGACGTTTAAAGTAAACTTTACACAGCAAACCAGTGATAGATATTGTAATTCTTGGGTAAAAATTGCTTTATCAATTATATTCCCAAATGTTTGAGACATATGTATACGATGCATAGCAAGATATTGCTGATGCTGAAAGCAAACCAGATTCTACAAGAAGGTCCTAGGAGAATGAAGAGTAGGCACATCCAAATATGCTTTTACTCCACTCTACAAATGAAGTGGAGAGATGAGACCTTTCATATTTCCAGCTAAATAACAGATAAAATGACCCTGAAATATTCTGTTAGATGGTAGAGTCCCCAGCATTTCAGAGATGAACAAACATCCAAACCAGCTAGATCCAGCACCACATTGCTCACACTGAGGTTATTCCATTGCACCAAATACGAACACATCATTCACAAGATCCATGGCAAGACCAATTTTAAGATGTTCAGGGTTCAAGTGCCTGATTAAAGGGAGTACTCTGAGATGCAAAAATGTACTGCATTCACACATTCAGAAATTGTGTCCTGAAAAGCAACCCCCCCAAAGAACTGAAAATGAAAAGCCTTCCTGTCCCTCGTGCTGATCTAATGCCACATGCAGCATGTGACACCAACACCCAGGGCTTTCTGGTGACACCTTCCTGTTTGACCTCTCCCTAATTTTTACCTCGGTTGCCTCTTTCTCGAGAGATAATGAGAATTAATTACACAGTGAGAATTAACTACATACTAACTAAAGACAGTCCAGAACATGGAAATAAGCATTAGGTAAGACTACATTAAAAATATTAGCGATAAATCATGTAGTAAGCCTCTGCAGAGCACTGAGCAGTATTAAAACGTGAGGCTGTTTAGAACCAGAGGAATAAAAGGGTTTGCTCAGGCAAGTTCGTGTTACCTTCTTTCAGGCAAAACTCTAGTGAATTGAACACTCAGTACATATTTAGATTTTTGGTCAAGAGAGACTGGTACAACAGCCCTGTACAGGCCAGGACAGTGACTTCATAGTTTGGTATACCCACCAGAGAATTCAAAAGACTGAGAACACCTGCAGTATTTCTATGTGACTTCCTGTGTTTGGTTCAACTGGGTTACAATGAGGATAAAAGCGACAGAAGTTATTAGTTTTGTTTGCAGTCGAGTCGATAAACAAAAGTTCTACGAGTATTTGAATAAATCATACATCATAAATTATGAAATTATACAACGTTGGAATGATGAAAACCATTGATTTCTGCCTCTGCCTAAGGGCAGACAGAAAGAACAGAAAAATGAGATTTATAACATATTCACTAGGAAGATTTCAAAAACGATGTACATTTTTCCTATGGGAGCAGATCAATACAGTAATTTTATTTTTAAGCTAAGACACGGGTATAGCTAGGACAGCCTTATCTCTTATCTGTCTAGTCTCACACATATGCAATGATATTCACATAATGTCTACACCAGCAAGATACAGTTTTTGAAAATATAACACTTCACTGAGCTCCTGGCAGCACAGATCACATTTCTGCACTGCATCTTGCACTTAGCACAAGCATCCTGGGGCGAAGTGACATTTGCCTTCTTCGCTCTACAAAAGAAAATGCTACTTCACTTCAAACAATTAACAGCATGTTGTGAAGGGCTGATTGAAAAACATACATTTTCAATTTTATACGCGATATGGAATAAGATGGAAAAGCGCTTCTAAAAGGGTCTAAGCTCTTCCCTAAGAGGAAAAGGTGTATCAAAGTCAATGTGGTGGGGATTTTATTTTTAAATGGCTAATAAGCAGGCCTGCAGCAGAGCCTGCCAGTAGGTGTCTGTCTGTCTGTGCCCAGTTCTGGGGAACACACCCCTCTTAGGATCACACTGATAGTGGACACCACGCTCAAACGGGGCACACACATCCCCCTGGGGATTTGCAAGGCTGCAGTGGGGAAACAACAAGCATTAAGGCTATTGTGGCATGAATTTGAGCTGCACAGGGTCAGTGTCTTAGGAGAGGCACAAGAAGAACCTGCCAACTTCCCCTGCTGGGCAGAAGGATATGTCTAATCTTATCGATAATGCTCCTGCAGCCATCACAGCCTCGGGACAGGATTGAGCCAGAGTCTGCAGGGGAAGGGAATATCTTCCCTCAGATCAGCAGATGTAGCTGAAGAGTAGACAAGCTGTCAGATATACAAGAATTTTTCTGCTTCTGTGAGAAACCAAAATCACGGACTCAGGAGTGATATTATTCTTATGGACATTTATAATCTCACCTATCTTGGTCCTTTCCCCACAATCCCTTCAAGTCTTCCCTAGGAGATCACTTATCTATTTTCTTTCCTGTACAAAGAATTGCTTTCCCTGTAGCTTTGCTTTCCTTCCCTTAATTATTCAGTTAGCAGCACCTTTTTTTTTTTTTTTCTCTCTAATACATCCACTTAAAATCACATGCAATTTGTTCTCAACTTCCATTAGCCATGAAATGTAATGCTGTTCTTTCACAACAGTAGGGTGTGCCTGAAAGCTCATGCACTTTTTTCCAGGCATCCCAGACTCCAAGAGGGAAAACAGCTGCAGATTCTGGAGATATTTTTTGCTGCTCCTTTCCTCAGAGAAGAAACTGTTTTCGTGAGGCACACATACAGTGATGTTGCAGAGAGTAAATGAAATTTTATGGTCAGGAAGTTGCTAGGTAAAGGCCATACATTGTTAATCACTAATTGGCTGTTAAGGTGCATTTACCAGTTGCTAGAAATTCTTCTTTATAAATATCATGAGGGTCCTTAAATAGAATTTATGAATAGAACAAGCAGTTCAACATATACACAGAGACTGTGCCTACAATGTCTTTGAAGTCAAGGCTGCTTGGTGGAGACAGAGACTTTAATTGTTTGTATTTAGGAAAAAAGCAACATTTCTAAGTAAGCACTGTGATTCACCATTATCTTTAGTATTTACAGTCCCATATCCAATAAAAAAAAGTGCATAATTTACCATTGATGGATATAGAGATACAACCCCATTTTTCATGCCAGTTCATGATCATCTGAAAAAAATAGAAAACATGCATGCTTTCATAAAATACACTGAAGCAAGTTCACCTATTTCAGCAGGATAAATACTAGATCTTATTTGTATTTTACATGGAATTACACATAAAAATAGGGCATTCTCTTTTGGAAGTTTTGAGGACAGCAGTTACAATCTTAAATATATCACACTGTTCTCAGTTCTACAAAGTTGAACTTTGTAGAAGAACAATCCCTACATAAGTTTTGATGCTTCCCATTTAAAATGAAAGATAAGATTTTGTGCGGTATCACATTAATAATTCTAGCAGGTATTTAATGAGTTTTGAATTTCAGACTAAAATAGGATTCAAGTAATCACAGGATTTGCTCAGAATGATTAATACAATATGAAACTCTTTCTCTGAAGAACAAAGAATATTATTCTGCATGTACCTTTCATCTACCTACAGCACTGTATTTTCTACATGGCTATGTTATCACACTATACATGAATAATCATACACAGAATTGTAGCACAGGAGTGGTCAGAGAGCCAAGGAAGAAACTAATCCAAAGAAATTCTAAACTCAGGTCAAAGAGCTAGAAAGGTGTATCTGTGCAGAGTCCTGCCCTGCCACATCCCAAAAAGGGGATGGGATGAGCCTTACTGACACCTCTCACTGCCTTTGGGAGAGGAACCTTTCCAGATATGGAAGAAGAGTTACAAGCTTTGCTTTTTGGAATGGAAAAAGCCACCAGCTTGCATTGAGCTTAAGTGACCACCTAGTCTGAGCTTTCTAAATATTTCTAAGGGATGTGCTCAGGTGGCTGCATGCTCCAGCACAAAGGCACTGCATTGGGAGGACTCAGCTGGTGCCACAGACCAACGTGTGCTCTTTAGAACACTGTAAAAACAGCCAAAATAACCATGGGGGGAAAGGAAGCAACTCCATGCACTTCCTACTATATCTTTCCCACTTCATGATCCCAGGTTCCAGATAATCTCACCAAGTGTAGAACGTGGAGTGAAAACCAAATTGAATCTTTGTTATAACTATAGACATGACAGAAGTCAGCAGGACTGCTCTGAAAAGAAATGAAGGTCTGCCTATTCCAGTGCAAGCATTTCATAAAGGTGGATGATAAATCATTACATGTTAGAGCATCTCAAAAGTAATAACAGCAATAAGAAATAATTTACAACTAGTGCCCCGTTTATGGCCTCATAATAGTGTGACTTAAATGCTGCACAGACCTTGGACTGGCCCTCAAAGAGTGAAAAGTTTTATTCTTTATGAACCTTGCATGATGGCTATTTTATCTGAAAGCAGCAAGCTAGTTAAAATATGGGAGCAGGACGTTTTCCCTCGGTGGCTCTCTTGCTGTGTGACTGATGTGCCCTTTTGATTTCTATTGTATGGAAATCCACTGGGAGGCTGAGGGTGGTTTTATTGCAGAAACCTATCAGATCTTATTGGCCTTCTAGGCTGATGGGTGGTAGGTTGTTTCTCACAGCTCTCCTCTCTTCTCTCCCATTGTACCCCTCCTGGAGCTGGTGAGGTTTATGATGCTAAATCTTATTTCACAGGAAGATGTAGGTTGGTTTCTACAGCCTGATGTCTGTGTCACAAAGAATTACATAAGATGCCCTTAAAAGTGACAGAACTGGTTGCATTGGATCTCTCTTTTCAGTTCATAAACTTTATTGATTTTTTTCAAATACAAATATGCCATTAAATTCAGAGTCAAAAGCGTCTGGATATTACAAGCCTTCCATGGAAACAAATGCACAGATTTTTGGATGTCTTCCAGCCACTTTCTTATGCTAGACTGGTGGAAAGCAAGCTTAAAACTGGTCATGCCTGCCAGGATCAATGCAGGATTTGTCTAAAACAGTTGTAAGGAATGGGTGTGAAAGCTGCAGGTTGTAGTGGCCTGTGCCTGTCCCATCCTTGGTTTCAGGGTGGAACTTTGGAAGCAAATACAACCCAGAGAAAGCCTCACCCTTCCACTTGCTATCCAGACAAGAGTTTAATGTTTTACACCACTATGATACAGTGTGGGACTGAAATTCTTGCACAGTTGCTTGTTGTTAGAGACAAAGGAACAGGGTAAAGCCAAGGTCACCAACAGCTAGAGAGGAATTTGTTTGTCATACCTTACAGTAACTCACCCCAATCTAGATTTCAGTAAGCCTCAGAGCAGCCTGCTACTGCAATGAACTTTTTTTGCTAATCTATATATTCTGTCAAAAAAAAGAATGAATTCCTCATTCCTCTGAACTCAAGGGATAGGACATGTAGGGGACAGAATTTCAGAAAAACCAAAGGTCTAAAGCTCCTTGCTCTGTAGTCTCCAAAACTTAAGCAGAAATGTAACACTTACCATGAGAATTTTGAATGCAAATGATGTGTTCTGATCATGTGCATTATTAGTTGGATGAAAATCTTTAAGATAAATCATTTGCTTAAAAAATAAAAGATGCCAAGAAAGCAGCTTAACCTTGGCACAGCTTTTAGTGGCAGAAAGAAAAGAAAAAAAGGAGAAAAGGGAATTCAAAGTATCTAACTTTTTTTTTTTTTAGAGGAAATTTTCTCTATTTTTTGTTCTGAAAATAGCATTTTGAGACCTACATTTAACCACGGTAATTTTAGAAAAATATCTAAGCAAAGAATATTTCAGATCAGGTCAATTTTTCATATTATTATTAAGCATTCAAACGCCAGTACAAATTACAGACTTTTCCCTCATCTCTCCAGTTGTTATGATCTGCTTTCATGCAAATGCACTGTTGTGTTGTACATTCATTCACCATCCATCTCTCCCAGCCTTTCCTTCCAGCAAGCCCTTGCTCAATTCTTAAAGAGAACATAAACAATTAGCACAAGCAGTAAAGTTCAGCAACACCTGAAATGTCTGCCAGCGCCCCATATTAATTTAAAAGTAATAACAAGGAGAATGTCAACGCATCTTAAAAAGAAGTTATTGCTGCTTGCTACGTGCAGCAGTCTATGATTCATTGGGTGACACAAAGAAAATCTTTTGCTGAAACACTAAGCAGGTTATAAAACACCATTTGTGCGTTACTTTCACAGTGGCTTTCATCTGTCATTATAAAACCATCCAATTAGGACAACAAAAAGGAGGGCTATATTTTTTAAGTGCTGTTTCTTCCCGAATTAACTGCTTCATTTTGACATAGAACACTTTCGCCTTGTAATTTTTCTGAAGCATTGCATTTGATTTTTGTGTCAAAGAATTGCACGACATATTTTATTTTTGTTTTAAATGGGAGCTAGGGGAAATCTGCCCTGATTTACTTGGAGCTTGTACACTTGTGCTATGATAATACAGAATTTTCAGGCAAAGGCAACGTTTCAACCTCTATCAGCTACACCAGAAAATCACAGAGCATGGTAGGTTCATTCCCCCTGCAATTCCAAGAAGTTTGAATTCAGGCTTTTTTATGGGCTCCTGTTAGACCAGGCATTATTTTATTAAATTTTATCAAGTGTCACAAGAAAGGAAATCTTGGTCTGTAACTTTGAGGTTGAGCTTTCATAGCCAAGTGCCTTTTACTCACACATTTACATCAGGCAGAATCTTGCTTTAGAATGACAGAAAGAGCAACAGTTCTCCAAATCTGCATCCAGCTTCTGGTTTGAATTATAAATGCATTTTCTCACTAAGCGGGTCAAAGCTTTTTTCATCCCAGTGATGAACAGAGCATCACACAACCAACCACAATTTCTCATTTAGGAGTTGCTGTGTGAATTTCTGAGATGCTGATATATTTGGAGGTAATATTTGTTCTTTTGTTCCAAATTAAATTAAAAAAAAATATTTTAGACCTTCTCATGTTTTTCTGTCTCATGCTTTTGCCAATTCTGTAAGGTTTTTTCCTTTATAGCTCCAGGACTAGCTATGAATAAACTAAAACCTCTCTCCAAGATTGCTTGGAGATGGCCTCCTACTATAAAGTGTTTCTTGGGGCACTGAAAATAACATGTACATATTTAAAATACATAGCATGCCTAATGAGGCAAGGTGGGGTTTTGTTGTAGCCACATATTTTTGACAGAATCCTGCTCCTCACACTGTAACAGTGGAGTTTTCTCCAGTGCTGTCATCGCTTCCTCTCCTTCTTATATCAAGTCTCTACCTTAATTATCCAAAAGTAGAGAATAAAACAAAACAAAACAAAACAAAAATTAGAAAATAAGGTCCAGAATGAGGAGCACACATGGTTTTCACATGAGAACAGTAACAGAGTCCATTTAAGCTAAGGTACACCATAGCAACAAAACATGCAAGAACCAAATCATTCTAAAATGGCACAGCACATCCTCGTACAAATCCCTGGATTCGATGTACAAACATGCAAAACATTTTTTGCTGTTTTCTCTGCCTAACATTTTGCTCTGCTCTTTCGAGTTTATAACTGTCCTAAGCACCTGGTACATGGTATGAGGCTGCCTTCTCTGGGAGAACACAGCTTAATTAGCCCCTCCCTGGTATTTATCCTGCTAATTTCTCTGCCAGTGAGAAAGTGAATCACCTGACAGAAACGTCCCAAATGTGTTTCACTTTGAATTCTGATTCGCCTCTTTCCTGCACACACTTCAGAGTCTCTTATTTGCTCAAAGCTCTTCTGCTGTCAATCTTGTTCACAGCACTAAAAATGCTAAACTGGAGATTCAGTGAGCTCTCTGTGATGAAGAATTACATGCACGCATTCCTTCGTTCTCTTTTTCTTTCTTTATTCCTCATTACTGTTGTTGGGTCTACTGATTGTCCTGCAAGAGTGTTTTTGCTTCAAAGCTAGAATTCCTGTTGGCCAGCTGGTCCACAAGAGCTTTTTCAGGTAACACAGCAAAGCTCTAATCCTCAGGAAATTATGACAAGATATATTTAAAGGATTTATGTGCCTGACTGATAACAAATAAATTAAAATCAAACTAGCAGCAATATTCTTTATGCCTTCACGTGATGTCTGGCACTCTATTAATAAAAGAAAAACTTTCTTAGAGAATAAAAGTTAAGTGTCAACATTGAATCCTCTGGGATTCAGGAACAGACAGGCAAATTCTTTACTAATATCAGTGGATTTCTTTCAGGGAATGAACTTGAGGTGTTTCTGGACCAAAATGTTGCTCTCCTGTCAGGAGAAGCTATCCTTTCTCCTTGCTCTAAAACTCTTTGAGCTGTTTTTTTTAAAAATATACTAGCTTTCTGTATGGTTTTTGTTACTATTTCATAACTAAAACTACCTAAAGAATTTTTTAATGTCACAGAAGAAGCCTTATGGAAATCTGTATGTTACAGTCCAATGCCCCATCTAAGAAGGTTCAGAATAAAGTACACATAAAAGGTTTGAGGCAATGGAATCATTTCAAAACGCTTTTCAGAGTCAAAAGCAATTTGAAATGTTTATAGCACCTTTATATTTTTGCTGTGAGTGCTCCAATTTGGGTATCAGTCAAGATGAATGCTCACAGGACAGTGCAGGGCAAACTTAATTTATTTGCAAATATAACCATCAAAAAGGAAAATAAAAAGATAGGTCAGGAAGGCCAGCTGGGGGAGAATAACACCACCAAAAAAACCCCACTTCCCTGGTAGGTCTGCACAGCCAAAAACGCTCCTGTCCACTGGAACAGTTACTAATGTGCCTCACCAGCCATTAATTTGTGTGTGTGTGTGTTTTTGTTGGTTTTTTTGTTGTTGTTGGGTTGTGTTGTTCTGTTGTGCTTTTATTTGTTTGGGTTTTTTTAGGCAATATGCTTCCCCTAAGCAATATTATAACGTTAAAAACCTCAAATGATAAAAGACACAATCTACTTTATAAGGCCAGTTACAAAAGAATTAGGCAACTTTAACCAACTGCAGCAATGGAAGATGGCACTGATCACATTTTTCCTCATGCTGACTTCAGCATGAAGATAAAGAATTCATCTCCAGCCTGACCACGAGCATGTAGAGCTCCAGCTCTTTGCCCTGAAGAAAGTTTGTTGCATCAGCAACAACCTCTCAAAAAGCAAAAAGAAAAAAAAAAAGAGGAAGACACATTTAAGAGAACATTTTCGAATGTGAGTACGAAGGAGTAATAAAACCAGCAAGAAAAAAGAAGGTTTTAGAAGGGGTGTTTTCCTTCTGGCTGCAGCTCCTCAACAGCCAAATCTGTTCTACTACAAAGCCTGGGCACAGAGCTCACACATCACCTACACCCCAGATGATGGAGTCCTATTTTTGGGACTCACATCAGGCTTTCTGCTGCTGCCAGGGTGAGTCTCACTCCCACCAGAAGCTGCACACTCACAACCTGCACACCGGGCGTGCTTCACCTTTGCACCGTGCCAACACAACATTCCCATTCTGCTCTAGGAAACAATGGAAATGGCACACAGCAAGGTGGGGTTTATTTCTGTGTTCTACAACTCGTTTCTGGGACCCTGTTTGGTTACCTAAGAAACAGCCCCTGGGTAAAAATTTGACTGATTATGTTGTCAGGTTGATTGTCACTGCCGTGGGTAGAGTTTCATGGGGTATGTGCACGTGTGGGATGCACAAAAATTTAAAATAAACACTTTACAATTTTAGTTCCTTTTTAGTAGTATTATGGAGGAAAAAAAAAAGAGAAAACTGGGAGAAATTACACATTTAAGAAGTTTATTAGGATCTGTATTATATTTTTGAGGTTAACTTAGCCAAAGGGAAAAAAAAAAAGAATAGGCTTTCACACAGAAAAGAAGGGTATTTTTAGAAAAGCAATCTGTATTGGAAGGTTAATAACACAGTAACTTTACAAACTCTGCAAGATTGTAATAAGTACTGAACTTATTTTCAAATAACAGCAGTGCTCATTGCTTTCATTTATCATTGCCTTGCACAAAATATTGAAGCATAACAGCCTTATTTAGTGAATTTCCAGTGTTAAAAATCTCTAAATGACTGATTATTTGGGCATTGGAGATATGTGCAATCTTATTTGCAGCCCACATTATTTGGATTCAAAGAACTTGCTAAACAAAAAACAAATAGCTGGTTGAGAGATGAAAACCTTGTTGCTAACCACATATAATACAGATTTTCTATGACCATTCTCTCCTCTCTCATGTAAACAAAGAAGCAGTCACATCAAAGAGAGCTAATTCTGAAAATACGGTGGTGAGGAATACAAAAAAGAGGAAGAAAAGAAAGAACATCGCTTTAATTACCACAGACCTGATAAAACAGAATGTTATCAGGGTTCTGATAATACTGCAGAGATTGCTGAGAAGTCTCCTTTCTGAAAGGTTCCTAAGTCGGGATGAATGTGGGCACCAGAGAGGTGACAGGGTTTTTTTGTCTGCAATCTAAACACATTTTCCCTTATTATGATCTCCCAGCATTTCTTACCAACGTTGTTTCACTCTCTTTGTTACGGTTCTGACTACAATGGGGATTTGCTGAGCAAAGTTATGACATATAACCCCTTTTCCTCCTGTTGTGTGAGACTGCTACCACCGCCTCTGAAATCTCAGAAAGGATGCTGACAGCAACACATGCTCCTGTGATAAGTAATATTGATAAAATATGGCTTTGGGTGGAGAAGGAGGATTGTTACCACGCACTTCAGCACCAGTTTTCCCTGCATAGGTGCAGAATGTTTCGACCAAGGACAGAAGTGCACACAGAAAAACCAGAAATCTCTGGGGAACAAGTCACTGATGACTCTGTAACACCGGGGAAGAACAATCTGTCTCGTTCACTTTTCCTAAGCACGGCACACACTTGCTCCTAAAATGCTCTTCTGGTTGGCAATTAGCCAAAGGTTTCTGGTTGTAAGTCCCTACAAGGTCAGTTATTTTTTTTTTTTTTTCCGTCTCATTAAAAAATAATGTCAGAAGCACTGTAGCATGGTGGCTCGACAGCCCAATGTATCCTGCTCAGAGCTCTGCCCTTCTGCTCTCAAGCACCAGTTGGGGATCAAAACACACAGCAAAACCTCCATGAATTTCCAGGTCTGCTGCACTGGAACAGAGAAAGGTCCTAGGGTTTTGATATTATGAAGACATTTTGCTTTTGGGAAGGTAAACAGACCATATGTTTGGAGAGATGACTGACTTCTGCAGGGATTTGAAAGAGCACAGATCTATTTTGTTGATTATTTCTATAATGAGGATAGAGTGAATAAACACGTTACCAAAAATCCAATGTACTGCAAGAGTGCTTCAAATGAGAGTATAACTCTACAGTGTACAGCACTTATTGCTTGACAAGATGTATTAATGCACAAGCTACCTGAAAAGAATCTTATTTTTCAAAATATGTGAACATTTAACCATTATTTCCTCTTACTCTGTAATACATTTTTTTTTCCTGTTTTTTCAATTTGTCTCAGGGGAGATGGAGCTTGGGGAAGAAGAGTTTAAAAAAATGAACTAAAACTAAACCTCTTTAGTTGTTCAGTGAGCCCAGTGACTTGTGCAGTCACCTGCATGACAGGGGATAAACATAAGCTCGGCCTCTATAAAGAAGAATGAACCTGGTTTCAAGACTGAGTCCATGTCTGGGGGAAAAAAAAAAAAAAAAGAAAAAAAGAAAAAAGTTTAAATTTGGTTTCTTGGTTCAGACTGGTGAAAGAAAGTTGCTCAAACAACCAAACTCTTAGGAAAAGCACCGGGATGAAACGGAAATATGAGGAAATGGAACCCAACCATTTGTGGCTGATGAAGCCTGGAAGAAGCTAAAGATGACAGCTTATATTTTGATACCCTCTTCTATCATAAAGCATCCAAAAGACTCTTGCACTTATAAAAAGGTGATTTTCTGGCTCTAAGAAGGGGCTAGTTGCTCCTTGGCTGCTGTTCCAGGGCAGTGTGTGGGCAGGAGCAGATCTCTGTTACAGGGCTCTGGAAAAAACCTGCCATAAATGAAAGAGATGTTGGGGTGCATTAAGCCATTTACTCCTATGATTGTCACAATTAAACCATGCATTTCTCCAAGCCACCTCACATAAGAACATGGATTTCACCATCTAAGACAAAACCTTTTATGAATATATTTCTCTAGCACTGCAGGACAGGCCATGACCTTGGTTTATACTGACTGCAAATTATATTTACAGTACACTGAACAAACAACAATTCACAGTGCTCTTTTAGTACAATTAGTTGCATCAGTATGTTATTCAAAATAACTTAAGAGCTACAGTGGGTGGCTTCAAACAGAGCAAGGCTGCATCTTTAGAGGTGTTACCATTTTCCCCTCTGTGCTACATGAAGGTGTGCTTTTATGTTCAGAGTTTCCAGGCAGGTGTTTCCCAAAAATTTCGGGTCTGGAAAAGAGGACCATACAACAAACACTGAAGAGGGAGCTGGGTTAAACCTTTCCCTGCAATGGTGGGGACAGGTCTATTTTCTACTGCTGTTTTATTTCAACAGCTGATGATTAAATAACCCACCGTGCAGTTGCCTTATGGCAGTCAGTGCAAAATTAAATATTTCCCCATGCAGAGTTCATTAGACATCAGAGTTTCCTAGTTAATTCGTTAGGTCTCTATGAATTCCCAGGGAATATTATAAAATTATAATTTTGGTCTATTCTCCTCCAACCTATTACAGAATACATTTCATTTTCCCATATCTAAAGCATAGTGAATGAAACTGTTAGAGGAGAAAACACATCTGGATCTCATTTACATTTCTTTTCATGCAGATCAACATAACAGGATGAATTCAGTCCTTCAATATTCTTTATTCAGGGAAGGAAAAAATCAAAATGAAAGAAATACTAGATTGCTCCTCCTACTACATAGCACTAATGATTTTTTTTTTCCCCACTTCGCTTTTGCAGCTTTTAAGGCAAGAGTCCCATCTCAAATTACAGAGCACCTCCTGGAGAAGGGAAGAGCATCTGGAGGAATGAAGAAGCTGCCAAGGCAAATTCACGCCCTTGAGCCCCAGACACGCTCTTCAACACTGCCTGTGTTCAGCTGACTGAATTCAGCCTTGCAACTGCTTTCCACATGAGAAGTGATATATTCTCACCTACACGCTGTAAAAGGGTCCCAGTTTAGATGTGGCAAGTTGGCTCATGGGGACAACATCAGGACCAGGAAATAGGAGAAGAGTTACCCTCCTGAACCCTAAGGGACACGGTCAAGTCCAGAAAAAAAAAAAAATTCTACACACGGTAGAACACTCAATTCTGAGGTTATTTCCCATCTTCCAACAAACTTCAACCCATTTAGCAGATGTTGAGGTGGGAGAATGGAAGGAATGCCCATGGAGCTCTATAAAGATTCCTCCATCATGTTCCAGGTGCCTGTGGGGAAGGAGAAGTTGAGAAAGGGAAGGACTTAATGAACTCATATCAGCTCTCAGGTTTCAAGGGGAGAATAAGGAGGATAAATGGTCTTTCTTTCCTGAGCAGTTAAACTATCTCCAGTAACTTTGGCACATCTAACACAACCTGTTTTATTGGACCTTATACATGCTCCTCCTCGCCTCAGGGAAAAATAAAAAGGAGATCATTTGGACAAAACTGGTGTTGAAAAAAATTGAGTTCAAACAGAATCTATAAATTGTCATGGCAATAAAATGCTCCTCAACAGATCTGGGAAGGTGGGGAAAAGCTCCCATTGGCTTTAGGGGATACAAGAACTCAAAGGAGATTTACCTGAGAATGGCACACATCCTGCATTCACACAGTCATTGCAGACATCTGAAACGCTTCGTGGCAAGTTTTGTGCAGAATACTGAGCCTCCATAAATATCAGTCTGCTCTCATTCAGATACAAGGTCCTAAAGCTTTGGATAGGCTTCTCATCTCACCAGCTCCTGAGCTGCTCTACCACCAATGAACTTGAACCTCTGACCAGTTCCAATTTCCCAAAAACACCCAGTATATTTTCACAAACACAGATTATTTACTGAAGTCAAAAGTTTCTTTTTGAAAATTAATAATTATAATAATAATTATAATTAATAATACTAAAGATGGGCTTGAAACTTACCACTAATGCTACACTGTGGCTTCTCTCATGACTACCAGTTTGACTAAATCTTGAGTGCTAATTGTGGATTTTACCCTGAATATTCACATATTCAAGTGAAACTACACACAGAGAAGTAAACATGTATAGAAAAACATGTGCATGTCCTTGGTTCTGTGTGCATTTATCTGTTCTGCTTACTCATTTAGGTGCATGTGTAACGACAGATATAAAACAAAAGCCAATTCCAAAACAGGAAGCCAAAAACTATCCAAGTTTTCCAGAGCAGTGGATAAAAGAATTAATCTTTAAGGTTTATTGAGCTCTCAGGAATCGGATTTAGATTAATTCAGACAATACAGTTGCCTAGTGTTTCATTTAACTTCAGTAGTCTTCATTATAAATAAAAGTAATGTACCACACACTAAATAAAGCCAGCCTGAATCCCAGCTAGGAAGCACAAGGTACCCATGCACCTTCTGTCTTTGTGCTGAGCTCTCTGTAACACTGAGCACCACAGTTTGCAGCAGGATCAAACTACAGCTGTAGAGTTTCCAAACTTCCAAAAGCAAGGCTACTCAATGGAGCAGTATCCTGGCTATTAGTGTTGGGCTTTGGTTTCCCAATTGCCATTGCCCTGTTCACACTCCAAGCACCATTGGCTGATGAAAATCTTAGCGCAGTTGACCTTATACAATGACAGAATGAAACATGAGGGGAGGAAAAAAAGTACTTTCTTTCAAATACAAGGTGCCAAATACTTTCTGACCCTGGCGTGGATGTGTGAGAAACGTGAAAAATGGTGTGCAAATTCCTATTTTTCCCCACTCTTGCTTTTCCACACGTCAGAAAAGGGTTCCTGCTAAAGTTCTGTGCCCTAAAAATCAGCATCAAGCATGAAGGGGCAGACCAAGCACAATTCATAATGCACAGCAAAGCCGTGGGGCTCCCATAACCTTGAGAGCTGACCCACTGCTGGTACCTGATACAGAAAGCTGTTCTACAGAGCATTCCTGGAGGAAGCAGTAACAGGATCATGACACACAAAAGCAGGTTCTTGCCTGCAAAGATGGGACAGCCCTCGTTTCCTCACTGCATGGAGAGTCCTGTCTCTCCAAAGCAGATTTCAGAATCTGCTGCAGCGCCTCTTAAGGGAACAAAGTGCTGTGCTCTTTCTCTTGAAACCTCGTTTCACACACACCTGAGACACAAGAAAATATGCACTGTTTTGTCTTCAGCAGCTGATTTTGATATATTTATA
Source organism: Brachypodius melanocephalos (assembly GCA_013398615.1). NCBI lineage: Eukaryota > Metazoa > Chordata > Aves > Passeriformes > Pycnonotidae > Brachypodius > Brachypodius melanocephalos. Next base: position 5,285,862 of record VZSR01000028.1, on the reverse strand, counting down.
ACAATCTCAATTAGAAGATTTTGATGGCTCTGTTATGAAACGATCTCTTTGTAGCATCCCTCAAATTTATGCACTTCATCACTCCTGACTTCTATGCCTTTTGTTCTTCTTTTGTTACAAAGAGAACAATAACATTGGAGTATACTGACACAAATTAGAACAGCTTATTCTCATTAACTTCTCCAAGAAAGAAAGAGAGTGAACAGTATCCACAGCAGCTCTCTCCAACCTGATTTACGTTACAGAACTGCAGTTCCTGAAAAATGTGTGCGCAAGGTTGCTCGCACAGAAGCAAACATAAGCAACCAGCTGGCTGAAACCTGCTCGCTTTCAATCTTGTACTAGGAGCCTAAAAACATTTAAATTCCTCCTGCCATACCTTGTGGCCCTCTAAACCCTGCCTCCTCCTTTCAGCCACAGGGGCACCTCTGCTCAGTGCTTCTGTGCTTTGTGTGCTGCCCCAACGCTGCCGGCGCAGGGCTGGGGGCTGCTTTTAGCAAGAACACACGTGCAGTGGAAATGGCTGGGTTTACAGGTGCCTGCTGTCCCTCAAAGTGCTTCATGGGGCATAATTAAATCTCCTTCTTGGCCTGCATTTGCAGCTGCTGTGGTGGGGCCCTGAAACCTGCCCAGGTCACAAACGTTTCCAATGCTCGAAGCCAGGCAAAGCCATTAATTCGCAAGGATTTGTTTCCAGGTTTCCCTGCCTTTCCCCATAAACAACTGTTGACAGGTCTCTAAAATCCATTCACATTGAATTGCTTTGCTAATTTGCATATGCAAATAGAAGCAATTCGAAGTTAAGTGTCAATTTCCATAAACATTACAATATCTGGCTTGTAAATATACCCGTACATGTGAAATACTAAGCCTAATTAGACCTCAAGAGTATACATAAATAACTTTTATTGTTTCTTTCATCTTGAACCTAAGCTTTCAGGCACTTGAACTCCAAAAACAAGGGTTTATTGGTTGCATTGTGAGATATATTCTGCATCTGATCCTTTAACTTTGGGAGCTGCAGAATGATGCTAATTTAAACTAATTTACAGAATGAAATAATTTCTCAAGAGCTCTTTTTTTTTCCACGGGTCATTTTTGTTACTTAGGACTGGATAAGAATAATATATCAGTGCTAAATAAGTCTTCTGCTAACAATTTCAGGTCTACATGGCGATATTGAAGGAATAGGGTTCATATTTTAATTCAGGGAAGTATATGCAGGATTTCTAGGCAGCAAGATACCTCTGGAATTAATAATGAGAACTTTTTGTGAATCTCACGCCAGCTTTTGTTACAGGTAGATAAAAATATGAAAAGAAAACAAAGAAGCATAGAACTGGTTCCACAGTATACATAATATTTCTGTGCTTATTAGCTATCGTTGCAGACATTATGGTTCTTACCTCAGAGTTTATATCAGATTCAACTCTAATCAAATCAAAGTCAAGAGTCAGGTAAAGTTTGGTGCATCTCAAACAAAGCTTATCCCTCTTTGCAGAAATACTTCTCTTTTCTTCTCTCAGGGTTTTAAGCGAAAACACCAAAACTTGATCACTGAAATCCAGCATTCTTACCATTTTAAGAATATGCATTTTTTTAATTCAAGAGGAAAAAGGCACATGCAAACATATGTAAAAACAAAAGGTAGTCAATGACACGTGTGCAGAATTGGTCATTTACCAATATTTATTTAATGTTTGTATCACTTTTGTTTCTACACATTTAAGAGTTCTTTGGAGAGAGAGTGAATAAATAACATAGTACAAAATTCATATCCAGTCATACATGAAGAACTAAGCTTGAAATTGAATCCTAAATTTACACATACAGTCAGCTCCTGTATTAAAAAAAACAATACCTGACTGTAAGGTCTTCAGGCCAGGACTATCCCTTTGTTTTATAAAATAACTTGTGCAGTGGGATATCGACAATGGCCACACACCTTTGGGGTTTATTGCTTTTGACAGGCCAGTTTCTAGTTTTCAGCCAAACAAAAAAACCTTAACTACTGTATATACAAACACCAGTGTTAAATAACACAATCAACACCTAATATTCTAAAATATTTACAGTATCTATAGACAGGGGTTTTTTTTATATAAAGCCTCCTCGTACATATTTTTGAAGAAAAAAAGAAAATTCAGCTTTTATGATGACAAGAAAAAGATTTGGAGACAAATTTTGGAAGCATTTTAGAAATAAAGCGGAGAAGGTACAAAGGTAAAATACTGTATGAGAGTTAGAGATGCTGTGGGGTCAAATGCTAGTAAAACCAAGTTTGTGAAGGCACACGAGGAGTGAAGACTCACTGAGATAAAGAAAGAAGGCACAGGAAGGCAGGGAAGGAAAAAAAAAGAAAGAAATCAGTGTTTCTAGAAAGCCAAGGTGGTCCTTGGCCCACTGGTATTTATGACAGAACTCCAACTGTAGTATTGTTGTCATCGTTTTAATGAAAGATAAAGAGAACACTGTTTCCTGTCTCTGCCATTTCTCCCATGAAACTACCATAGACACATTTGCAAAATCCTTGGATTTCTCATTTTAATCAGGGCCCAGTAAGAAATGAGGCCAATAGATTTCTTCTGTGGCGTTATGCTGCCACATCCATCCACAGAGCTCTAACGCATACATGTTTCACAACACATCAGAGTTCAGCTCACCTGACAGAAGGCAAACATGACAAGTTTCAAAAATAGCAGCACAGCTAAACTGCAATTTTCCCCTCTAACCAGCATGTCCTAATCTCTCAGCTTTGATCTCCTCTTCATCTGGGAAACCTGACACTAAACACTGCAGGCAAATTGGTTTCACCCAGCTGTAAGCTCTTCCTTTGGGACAAGGCATGAGTGAATCTGGGGTTTATCTCTCCCCCATGCCTAAGTTTAAACTTGTACTGCAGAAGGGCACCCATTTGACAGGCTGGGAGCTTTTAAATCCCAGTGGAGACGACACAAAAAGCAACTAAATATGTACTAGCTTATCTACTTTTACCATTAGTACTAGTTTATTTGTCATTATTAGTTTATTTATTAGTAAATATTTACTAAGGCTAGTTTCAGCTAGCTCACAGTCATGAATGACTATTCCTGTCATCTATCTGTACCTTCCTCTGGCTCACAGCTTAACTGTGGGAGAGTTTGGCCATCCATCCCTGGATGAGTATGGATAAGACACCCTCTGAGCTTCTGAGAGCTCTCTGGGGATGTTCCACTTGTGATATAGCAGCTTTCTAAACAGACCAGGCACGATAAAAAAGGAGGGACAACCATCACCACGACCCACAGCCTTGAAGTCACTCGTTACTCCAGGCAACAACTGCGTGCTCCTCCTTCAAGAATACACCAGCACAAATAAAAAGCAGCTTCTCAAAGACACAAAATCTCAGTACTGTAATTCTCATCTTTATCAAATATACTAAATACAACAGGAATTAAACACTAGGCACTTCACATAGGTTTGCCTGTCAGATGCACAGACCCACTCTACACCTGTGTGGTCTGCATGTTCAAAGGCCTTGAAAAACACTTTTTTTTCCAGAGAATTCACATAATTTTCTTCCTTTTCTATGAATTGGGAATGGTAGATCCTCAGAAGCCATGCAGCAGCTAGACATTTTCTGAATGCTCCCTGAAATCCATGACTGTTTTACAATCATCTCCTTGGAGGACAAGCCAGAAGTCTATTCATAAAGTATGAAATTTGGTTAGTCCCCAGTGGAATCTCCACTTTGAGACAGAGATAAATATTTGACTAGTTAATAGCTAATTAAGGACTAATGTGCTAATTAGCGTTTTAATGGATTTTTTTAACACTTACAGAAATAATTAGACCAGGTATCAAGATACAGCGAGCGTAGACACAACTTATGCATTGAGGATAAAATCTGAATCAACCTTTTCTTGAAGTTACCTCCATTTAACACCTTGGCACGACTGCTATCAATGGCTCTGCTTTTTCAGGAGTTACTTTTGAATGTGAGGCAGGCACTCTTTGGGTTCTAAGCGATGCCATAGTGGTACATTTAAAATCCACCAGGCACTGCATTTCAGCCAAGGAGAGGAGAGCTTACCTACAGAAGTACTCTGAGACATTAACAGCAAAAGTAATCAAACACAAAGGCAGAAACACGTTACAGATAAAACTGCTTTTGGACAGTGCATTCCAAATTACGGAATCGCATAATTCGAAGATTAAAAAAATTAAAATTGAATTGAAAATTAAAAACCTTGAACACGTGAAATTAAGCAGAGCATGAAGTTTATGAGAGGCTTTTCAGGGTTATACCATCTTTTAGTTCAAAGTTGGGGGTCCCCTCTTTCTGGTATCCCTCTGCCACCACTTTGTGTTCTGGTCTGAAATCTCTGTACCTGCCTGGCCATGCTGAGCCACAAATTGTTTACTTATGCCCAGATTATCAAGAGCTCTAAATCAAATTGTTCCCTTCATTATTTTTCTCTCAAATTATCTGCACAATTACAGTATTAATTCTTTGATATTTCCAGGTCACTGAGCAAAGCTGTAAAAACTCATTCTTGAAATCACATTATAAGGACCTTACTGGAAACATCCTCTTTTGTAATGAGCACTAATGAATTAATCAGGTTTTATTTCTTTTGGTGATTAAGTGGCCATTTTGCATATTCTGACTTTTTCAAGTTTAATAAAACCCTGACCAAATGAGTTCTAAAATGGCACTTCAGAAATTCAATTCAATGCCCTCTATTTATTTTTTTAATCTTTCTCAAAGCATTTGTTGCAGGAGGAAGGATAATACAGTGTTTTGCTTGTTTGGGCATGCAACAAAAAGTCTTTTATCCCTGTGTTTATAGTTCCATATTTGCAATCCCACCCTTTCCCTCAATGAGCAATGCAAGGCTGGCTACCATAAAATCACCAGGGTTGTCCTGCTTACACAATATGGAAAAAAAAATCTCTGCTGATGCCTCCAGGCTTCCTAAAATCCATCACTAATGGCCTGGAGAGATCCTAATTCAGCTCCTCCAAAACTCTTCAATACATCTCAATGAAAACTACTGTTCCTAACACTTAATGTGTAGGTTTGTTTAACATTTTCTTTAAGTAATACATGAACGAAAAGCATGTTATATTCATAGAAGTACTCCCAAGATGCAAAATAGAAATAATTAAAGGAACAGCAATTGTTCCTCGTCTAATAGTAAAAACACACTGCCAGGATTTTTCTGCTAAATAATCCCAGGCTTTTGTTGCACTGTGACAACTGCAGATTTCTCCCTGTACCATTTGGTTTCTATTGTCAAATTATTATAATCACTCACTTCTGGTTAACATTCCTTCTTTTTACTTTGTGTGCTATTTTATAATAGATATAATAAATCCAAATGTGGATTTTGTTTCTTAGAGTTCTTATGGCTTCCCCTATATTTATTTTACATCTATGTGTGTGGATATTTATTGATCATAGCCATCTACCCAAACCCAGGGTATAATGAGTAAAATTTTCCACTTCTAGGTTCCTTTACTGCTAATCTTGTTTTTTTCAGATGTGCATAAGCTTGCTTGTTGACTTGTCTCCATGGAATTAACGTGGAATTTAGAACAGAACCGTGAAACAGCTTGAAAAGATGATGGGGGAAAACGTGTTTTCCAGGTACCACTAAATTTCATGTTTTAAAATTAAATTAGGACATAAATTCACAGCTTTCAGCTTCCAATATATTTAGATGTACTTTCAAATATTAAGTCCAATTATGAGTAATTTGAGGCTAGATGGTCTCCTTGTTATTACTCTGAAAGCTTTCTTTGTCTTTCATAACCTGTGGTGACGAGGCAGAAAAAAGCAATTTTTATGAGCTAGTAGCAGACACTTTTTCTGTTCTAATTAAAAGTCATAATTACATTTTTGATTAACCCAGAATGAACAATAAAACAGATTAGTTATCAGCTTGCTCCATTTTGTGAAACAATATCGAAGCTCAGAAAATTTTAAGTTCTCTGACATTCTTAGCATAACCAGATAAAGCAAAAACACAAATGTAATTTATGTTCAACAGTGTCCAATTTTGACATCTTATTTGAAAAATGAGCAGAATTACCAATTCAGACAAACTACAGTTGCTGCAGATTTTTGCTGGTTCATAAACCACATGTTTTTCTTGCATTATTTTAAATAACTTAATTGCACGGTAAGTTGTGGGGTTTTTTTTTTCTTCAATAGCAAAAGTCAGTGTTTGAGTTTTTGAATGTCAAAAATTAAATACTTTAGAAGGGTGGTTTGATACTTTTAAAGAGAGGCAATATTCAATGCCTTTTTTTTTTTTTTTTTTATAATTGACAGAAGGTGTCACACAAAGAATTAATGACCTGACATGATCAAGGGTATGCAGGACACAACCCAGAAAGGCAGATTCCACCTCAATACACTGCTGAACCATAAGAAAATGACCCACAGAGTGCTGCCCCATCCCCAAAATACAGATTCCCTGACTCCCCTCATGTCTGCAGCATCTTTCATAATGAGAAGTTGGGGCATTTAGAGTACCTGGGCATGTAAATGGTTTTGTTTTTCTCCAGAAATAATGGTCACCAATCACTTCTGACTCACACACAGTTCCTGTCGTGGCAAAGAAAAACATCCAGGTTGTTTTCAAAGGATGCCAATACTTCCCTTGGGGTAAAAGAGCAGTTCAACAGCAGATGGTAGGGCTGGAATTCCACAGCTATGCATAGGTGGAAACTTCAGACATGAGTGAAAACTTCCTTCAAACGGCATAATTGGGTTTTAGCCACAAAAGCTATTCTAGAGTTAGAGGAAATATAATAAACAACAGGAAAGAATCAAATATAAAAAGGTTCAGAATGTGAAGATGAGAAGGAGATATCTAGAGCAGTGCTGGTGCAAATTCCTGCAATATTCTTTGGGGCAACCACTGCCAGGAAACTCACCACAGAGTCCTCTGCAGCAGAAAAGTTACCTGAGAACCTTAAACTGTGGAAAAGCTTTTAGAGTGTTTTAACAATTAAAATCATGCCACACACTTATAGCTATATACATAAACAAACAGATAATTATAAATCAAGCAAACTAAGATGGTCCTAACCTACCAATAAAACTTCAGGAGCTGAATCAAGACTGAAATCTAATTCAAACTCATAGACTGGGCTGATATCTGCAATGAGCATCTCAAGTTCCTGTCACACTTTAGGAATATCAGAATTCTTTATCAAGAGAGATTTGGGGGTGGCGAGGTTCATTTTTACAACCTTGGGAAGTGTTAAAGAGATTGAGCTGGGGAATGTCAGAAAAGCAATGATCAATTGGGCAAACCTTATTTTAGGGCTGGGGAAACTTACAAGTCTCAATTCACAAAGTAAATCACTTTTGTGTAGAGGACATGAAAGACTCAGGGTTCTTGAGGTTTGACTTTGACAAAATTGAGCTTCTCAGAGAGACCATACATAGATGGGTAATCTCACCACTTCTTTTCACTTCCAGCATCTGACTAAAATTTGCCTACAGCACGTTTTTATTTTGGGTATTGGAACAGAAACCAATGAAAAATAAAACTTTATCTCATTTTTAAAAGTTTTTTTAAATGTACCAGACAAATGTATATCTGTCTCTACATGTTGAGAGATTAATACATTAATTTTTGAACAAATGTTTAGAGGTTCATAAACATTGACATAAACAAGCAATTTTGCACATTGACTTAATTTGAAACTTGATTCTACTTGTAGAATTGGGATTAAAAAAATGAATATTAATCTATTATGAGTCTGCTAGCAGATCTCTTAGTGTATTTGGGAGTTTAAAATAATAGTTTTAAATTTGATCAAGTAAAGGCCAGATGCACTTCTAATTACTTTAGACATCTTTTAAAATTCTATTAATAAAATATAAAATATTTTGTCATAAAATATAAAGTATCTGTATCTGTAATTCCTAGAGGACAATTAGCTGAAAATCTACATAAGGTTTAACAGGTTATAGAGAAATTATCAACTATTGAGATCACATGTGGTATTTACATGCTATAATCATGGTTTTAAAGGAGAGCTTCTAAAATTCAGTATTACAGAATGCTGTCTTAGGATTTTCCACATTTCTTATTTCTTCATTTTAACACGACTAAAATAGTAGCTAATAGTATTTTTGTTGATATATGAGGTAGCAGTCTTGCATAACAGAAGAAAAAAATGCATATATGTGAACAAACACAGCTTTTATGAACTACAGACTGCTAATTACAGAGAGAAGAAATAGGAAAGAGTCCTTCCTCTTCCCCTCATAAATTTCCCACCTTTAAAAATTAGGAAAATACTCCAGATTTTTAAATATTCCTTAGCAATTCACTGGGGAAACCGACTGTGTTCTTCAAAAATAGAAAAACATACAGACAAATAGCAAAAAAGAGGTGACATTTTTCCTGCTCAGCAACCTGAAACTTATGAAGAGGAGATCAGAAAGGGTCTAACTTTGCTGGGTCACAAAGATAAGGGCAAAGGAAATGTTGCTTCTGAGAACCTCTAAGGTTCCCAAAAAGACAAGGCTGGTCTCACGCTGGTGCAAAGGACCAACAAAGGCCAAGCTGCTCTCTGTGCCCATAATAAAGGAACCAATCTGTTTTTTTCTCCTATCCTGGCAGTTTCTTTAACAGTTTATATCTCACACGGTTTGTTAGCATATGTAAAAAATAGGTGAATCTGAGCTAAAAATGCACACCAATTTGTGTGTTTGGGGACAGTTGCCCAGGCACGTCAATTCTCTGAACGTAAAACCTTGCGTGACAAATCACTCCAAAGGATTTTCGGAGAATTCTCCTTAAAATTCATTGCTCTTACCTGGTAACTGGAATTTCCTAGTGAAACACACTGTTCATCATTGTATTTCACACATTAGGCAACACAGGAAAACAACAGGGTTGTAAAATAGTTACTACGATTGATTAATAACCTCCATTCCCACTGTGAAATCTAAAGATGGACCACTCCTGCTTTGAACTAACACGAAAGGAAAATGAGCATCATCAGTAGTTGTGTAACACAGGAGATGTGAAAAAAGTTCTGTCTATTAAAAATCAACAATACTTTCCCAATGTATTCATCTTGCAGGGTGACTCACCCAGAAAACAGCACTACAGTTCTTCCCACAATATTAATTCTGGGCATTTATACCTCTAGTAACAACATCTTTTTCTCTTAATTTTTAACTCAAATTTTTATCTTTTTACAGGAACTCAACAGTTGCTATATTTCCTTCTATATGTAGCAAGTTCAGCTATTACAAAGAGTTTCAAAACCTACAATAGCTAGTGACAGGACCTATTCCCACGCCCAGCCCTCGCAAATACTTGTGGGTATCACAGAAAAGTCACCAAATTAAAGAAAGCTGAAAAGTTTTGAAATTTTGGCTTTACAAAAATGGAGAATAAAGCTGAGGAACCAATATTCACAGTCATTTAAGTTTTACAATACATGGAAAGCACAAGTATTGCTTCAATAAAATAAACAAAGGAATTTATCATCCAGAAAGTATGATTTTGATGCCTTTGTGTTCCAGCAATATAATTAATGACAAAACTCTCACAAAACAATTTTGTAAATTAAGGGTTCCTCACCTACCATTTCCTCAGCTCCCAATTACCTCCTTGTCTGATGTATTCATTTAAGGAAAACAGCAGTAGGTGGACCAAAATAAAATCATAAAGTGAATTAATTTTCCCTGAAGTGCTGCCTGAATTCAAGTTGAACTCTTTTAGGTACAGTGGGTTAAGTGCTTAGAGGGTAAGTTTACATTCTGCTTCCTTTCTGAAACGCTGTTTTATTACAGTATTCTATTCACTGCTGTGCTCTCTTTATCATACTCAAGAAAATATGGTATCTATCTCATTTTATTTAAAAGTGACTTGAAAAATACCCCAGCTTTATACACATCTTATATGAGACATTCAGAAGTGCTTTTTCTCTTAGAAAAAAATAGAAGTTTCTGCTTGAGCTGTGCTCTGCAGTGGCCTCTGATGGTTCAATTACTTGCTAATTCCTGCTTTGCAGAGTTTCTCAGGTTCAGTTAATTTTCTCTGCTCTTCTTTTCAGTTGTCTCTCTGCTCAACTGCTTCAAGTGAGCCACAAGTGTTTTAAGCCATAGCTGGGGGTGAACCAAGAAAAAAAAAATAAATTTCAAACAACTTCAAATGTGAAGGAGTAACATGTGCAACGGAGATTTTAGAATTAAAATTATTATGAAAAGTTATAGACCAAAACAATATGAGAAACTCTGGTAAAAGGGAATGGTTTTAGTATTTTTTCCATTTCATTTAAACAATTATCTTCTTTGAAAAATTAATGGGGAAAATTTGAGGCAAATTTCACGTCCACTTATATAGTTATTGACAACAATGCTGTCGTTCACATACACACAAATAATTGCAGATTAAAAGCTTAATTAAATATAAAACATTTTCTACCTCTCACCGTGGCTTCACACATTTGCCTCTCACAGCTTCATTTACTACTTGAGACAAGACAAAATCAGCCTGTCATCTTTGCTTCCATCATATCCTTCAAACCTTCTTGAAACTGGTGCCAGCAGCTGCCTTTTGTCTGCCACCGAGCATTTTCTGCTCTAGCACAACAGCAGTGCCCAAAACAAAGTGAATAAGCCCCAAAGTCCATCAGACCATCACTAACTGCTGAATTTCAGGCTGCACTGAATTAGCACATGGGAAGAGAAAATGCTGATGAGACCAGAAGACTGAAGTATAAAAACACAGAATCATTTATGTTGGAAAGGACCTTTAAGGTCATCAAGTCCAACCAATAACTTAACCCTGCCAAGGCCACCACTAAGCCACGTTCCCCTAAGCACTACATTTTTAAACAACAGCAGGGAAGTATTTAAAATACATGGAGAACAGTAATCGCTCAGTTTAAAACTCTTTTCTTTATTTAGTCTTCTTTTTCATTTAGGATCATGGCATAGTGGCTGCAAAATGGAAAAGCCAGTGGAGCCCACTGCCATCACCTCGTGAACTCGGCTCTGCCAGGTTTAAAGCCACCAAATATGGCTGGAAAGGCTGTTCTAACCTAAATGCCAAAAAGTAGAGATATTTTTGGACTGAGTATTCCTGAAAACATCCACAAGATGGAAGAAAGATATTTCAGCCACTTCCACTTTTTTTTCAAACAAGGATTTGCTACAACAGACAGGAGAGTCAGAGAACACAGACTCATGGAATGGTTTGGGTTGGAAGGGATCTCAGAGATCATCCAGTTCCAACCCCTCTGCCATGGGCAGGGACACCTTCCACAAGAACAGGTCGTTCAAAGCCCCAACAGCCTGCAAACGCTTCAAGGAATGGGGCAGACACAGCTCCTCTGGACACCTGTGCCTGTGTTTCACAATAAAAACACGTCTCTCTTATAGAAAATCTAGCCTCTTCTAGTTTAAAGCCATTAATGACTGGATCGATCACTAAAATATTAAAAATAACCTTTAAAAGCCAAACATTCTGTCTGACAGGAGCTTAAAAAGTAAGAATAACGTGTCACACCAGGACAAATAAAAAAACTTCATAGACTCCCTGTTTTTCAAGGAAGAATTCTAAATGAGAATCACACACTCGTTTATCTCTGCTCAACACTTTTCAGTGTGCTAGAAGGCTTCTCATGGGAGATATTTGCTGATATCATAGAAGGCTTTTCTGAAGATTTCCAGCATTCTTATGAGGATTCTAAAGTTCAGCAGTGCTTTAGCAAAGTCAGTCTGTAAATTCCAAGGTTTCTGGGATAAATAAGGGCTTCTGAGGTCTGGAGAGCAGTGCAACTCATGGGAGAAACCAATAAAACTGACAGAATGCCTTATGATCTTTTTATTCCTTGCACAAATGTCTTGCCTTATTTTAGATAAGTCAGAATGGTAGCTGGCAGAACACAGGCTTAGCATAACTGCAAATCACATGTGAATAAAGTGAGGGCTAGGAGGGATGCTACACACGACAGCATAGTTTCTCATAAACAGAATCTCTTTAGCTTTGTAAAAGCTGCTGACTCAAAACTTCAATCCAAAATTATTAACAGAAGCTTTTGTCAAACAGACGTAGTGAAAGGTATCACATCTCATCTCAGAGAAAAGAAGAAGGGAAAAAATCCATCTCATCTCCCCCCAGCAGTCCCTCAACTTCTGGGGCTTCCAAGGGAATGCTTATGTCACTGGACAAATTAAAAACGTCCTTCAAAGTGTTCCTCTAAAGAATTTCTCACCTCAATTAAAAAAAAATTCCTTTATATATATATACACACACATATATACCTCTATCTGTATATTTAAACTCACACAAATAAGTAATCTAGCAACTCATTTTCTCACCACTATGTAAGACTTCACAGAAGCCCAGCGTGCTCTGCACCCTGGTGGCCAGGATTGCCCATGGAAGCAGTTCCTATAAAAACACCATTTTAATGACAAGTTGGATGTGGGATCTCCAGTAAGAGATGAGTTCTTGATCCAGTTATTGGATATAAAATTCTGACGTTCTCCAAGGAACCACTAACAGTACAAGAGGGACAACTGACATCTTCCTGTTGGATTCCATAAAACAAATGGAATATGGCACCAATTCATCAACTGAAGCTTATATAGTTCCTGACACCACAAGAAAGTTTAACATGCACCCTGTGAACTCAAAACACTGCATTTATCCTCAAAATAGGTAATACTGCTGAAAAACAAAACACAACAAACATCAACAAAGCTAAACACAGCCCTAGTTGTTACATATCTATGGTAGATAAACATCAGGAAAACTTATGTATTTGTTTTGCTTATGTAGGATTTCTTAGCTGGTCATGTCACAACAGCTTTTTCAAAATGAATTAAGCTAGAATTGAGGAAAGAATTGTGAAAAATTATTTTGGATTCTAGCTGACATTTGCATAGTCCGAAATGTGAATTCACAGGAGTTATTCTTTTAAGGAACAGTGTGCTTCAAATGAAGGCTATGACAAATGCAAAACAACTTCATGGAGTTTACTCAAATGCAACACCAGATTCCAAAAATGAGCTTGATCTTTCTGTACCGAGATCAAATTGAAATTGGGTCTATATCATACAGTTCTGCTGGTGCAGTGATACTAACAGATAAAAAAACAAAACAAAACAAAACAAACTTTAGAAAATTCCCAATCTAAAGGACATACCAGTGTGTTTTCCTCTGCATTTCCAAAGCACATAAAGAAGCAGTTTTCACAGACTGCAATGAACTCTTGAAAGAAAATAAGAAAAGCAGCACAGGGCTATAGCTGGTGCACCTTGCTTCTCTAAAACTGCTCTGAGGGGTAGCATGATGGTAGCTATCTAGTAAACATTTTATTCAGTGTCAGAATTCAAGCTAAATAAAGTGAAAGTCACCTACTAGTGTTAAATACAGTCACTTCTGCAATTTCTTGGCAGTAAGAAGAGCAGATGCCCTTTTGTCATACCCAAATTGGTGTTTGCTGTGGATTTATGGAACTTGCAGCTTACTCGCCTATCAAAATAGTGACAGTATTATTCTGGACATGGGGAAAATCTGAATTTGATCTGGCCACGGGCCAAATCATAGAAAGTTCATGCTGAAACACAGTTAATGAGTAGCCAGAAGAAGTGGCCAGTAATTGGCAGCTCAGCTTCTGTTCTAACGAATGCTCATTAGGAAGACAGACTGACTACCCGGCTTCTTCATTTATTCAGTTTTTGACCCGTGATTTAAATATTCCAAACTGCTCCATTTTAAAATACAGGACAAAAAGACTCTATGATCTCACGTAAGGAGGTGGCAGTTCCCAAAATATTTACAGGAGAAGCAGCCAGTTAATACACTTTGCCATGCTTTCAATCATGGGAATTACATCTGACACTAAATAAACAACAATGATAAACAGTGATGGGGAGGTACCTGTTCCAGAGAATGCGTGAGCTCGAGGAAATTTTGGCCATTTCTAAAGTGTGCCTGGGAATTTTCTTTGTTGAAAAAAGGGTGTTGGGAGCAGCATGCTCCCTAGGGTACAGCTGTTGGGCATTGTTTGTGCCCAGAGATCAAGGAAATGCAACTCAAGGCAGATGTGTGCTGATGTGTTTACAACAAGCCAGATGCACTCACACCCTCCACCAGCCAAGAAAATTGCCGAATCTAATGGGCAGTTTGACAGGAACCTGTATGAGCTGGCATTTGGAAAATGAAACTCAGTCAAAAAGCAAGCAGATAATGAAGCAAGATGTCATGCACTCAAGAGATAACAGATTCAGATCATTTGAAAAGTGGGAGACAGGCCTCTTCTTGCTTTGAGACAAAACAGAAAATCTAACCCCACAGCTGATGGTGGTGCTGAGAAGAATGACAGCAATTTCTGCAGCACAGTTCTGTGCCAGGACCTATTAAGTGCTGAAAATGGATTTGGAATCAGCTGGTAGGAAAGCAAAGTATGCAAGTTCCACGATCCAAAATTAAATAGCTGAAACAGAGTAATTCAATTAAATTCTCTAAAACTTCCAGTGATAAATCACACACATATATCACTTGCATGGATTACTTGCCTGTGTGGGCCCATCAATAAAAGTTCTGTTGAGGAGTCCTTCCCACAGCTTTTTATCCCAAAATGTCCCCAAAAGCATTCCTGAGACTGCTTTGGACAAGCTGCTCTCCCAAAAATTGTTTACACATGAGGTAAGGTCTAGAAGTGACCCCTGTCAGTAAACACACAGTGAGTTTAGAGCCCAAACTTATGCCAGGCTGCATTTCACTGCTCACAGCCCAAACTCCACCACGGTGTGAAATGCAGCTCAAAGAGCTGCAGATGGACTGTACTCAAATGTCTGAATTTCTGATGCTTTCCATGAGCTGCTCAGATCTGTGGGCTGCCATCCAGCAGGTTTAGCCAAGCGCAGAGCGTGAAAAATTGCATCAAGAGACTGTTTCTGTAGTCACTTCAGCCCAGCTACTTGAATGCCACGTTCATCACCACAGTAAAAAACCACCCAAACATCAGAAAGGCCTGGGATTTGTTCTGTTGAGCTGCTGTGACCACACCACAGCCCAGCAGGGACATCAGGAGACACAGAGGCTGAAGAACATCACCCAAGACGTGTCATTTTGACATCCTCCCCCATGCCTTCAGATTTATGAAATCTTGGTCAAACTGCTCATGTCAATGTGCTTAAATGCAAGCTCTGTGCAAGCTCGTTATTCCAATTCAGCCAGAGCAAGGAGAATGGCAGTCACTCCCAAACACAGGCTGGTGCTGCAGGGTGATTTGTGCAAGCAAAAGCAGCCCCTGTCAGTCATCTGCTCCTGGGGCACAGAGTGAGCGAATAGATGTGCACAATCTGTACAGAAGGATTTGGTTTGTTGCTGTTTTTAATAAACAGCCCAAAGAATCACCAGTACTGATTTAAACAGGAATATACCAACCCAGCCCTTCTCCAGTGACACCCTCTGATCTTACTCTGTGTATAAACAGCACCCACTCTTGGAAAGGCTCATTATTTCTATACTTTGCTGTTTAGAGGGGCAGCAAAACCCTTCTGAAGGCAGCTTTCTTTGCAAGGATAAGCTCAATCAGCACCACAAACCTTTAATGATAGCTATGGCACTTATGAAGTTTGCCTGGGCTCTTTGAACAAAGTGAATAGCTGATTCAAAGCCAAATAAACACGTTACTGAGTACTTAACAGGTAAATAAACATAACGTGATAATTGTAGTACTATATATAACAATAAATACCACAATAAGAGAATGACAACAAGATATGTGAAATAACAATAATAATAATTTGGTTAGAATGAAGCCATGACAACAAAGGAAAAACACCTGCCACTGGTTTTGCACCTACTTACCTAAAAGAGTAGCTGGATGTGTTTTTCTCATCTGTAGACCTTTCAGTTACAAATACTAATCCAATACAGAAAAATCTCCCAGTGAAACATATTTTAGGCACAGCTCTAGCTGTGCAGACCAGTTGGCTTTTCAGACTAACATTGGCCACAAACAGACCTTTTGCTTCTGTGCAACTTAACTACACATCCCTTGCCTGGAGACACAGAACTTGCAATATTAGGTTTCAGTAGCTTACTTTTAGTATTTTTTAAAAAAAAAACTCAATGATGTTTGCCTCATCAGAAACAGAACAAACAACTCATTTTGATGGCACCCATAATATGTCCCTTTAAGAAGGAAAACAGGTACTACTGACCTTTTATATTAAAAGGGACACTGACAAATACAAACTACTTTCACCTTTATTTCCACTGGTCAGTGTTCTAACTCTGGCAGAAGTACAAATAACTAATAAATTAAAGCATTTCAGATATTTACACATTAAATGTAAATGTGTATGCTTATATGCCTCCTCTATTTTGATCTGTACACTATATTAAACATCATATTTTCAGATGCAGCCCTGTCAGGCCAAAGGAACAGTGGCCTTTTTGCTATAATAAGTGCAGGTTTCTCCCCATTTTCCCATCACTATCCTGTTATCCACACTTACAAATGCTCACAGACAAGGAGATAATATAATTAGCACACACAATTAAACTAAATGATGGTACCGGGGCCCTTACATTCTTACTTTCATTATTAAAGCTTATTTTGTAATGATAGCCATCAATTCTTTTTCAGATTTTGAAGCACAGTTACAAACATTTCCCAAAAATTACTGTAGAGGGTTTAAAAGTTTGTTCTTTCTTGTGGCCACACCATCAAAATGAAATCACAAAAAATGTTGTCAACAAGCACAACTGTTGAAAGGTATGACAGCAAAGACATTTAGATCACACCCTTAACAGAAACTTCTGCCAGAAGAGCATCCTGCAACAAAGACAGGGGTGGGGGGGAAAAAAGGATAATTTTTTTTCATATATCCAAGAACGTTTTGTATCTATACCTTTTCTATGTCTGCTTCAGGGAAATTTACCATTTAAGAATCTGTTTGGATTTTATTTAAGAGTTTTGACTACAAATTGGGAGTCAAAATGTTTCCTGAAGTGTTATAATTTTAGGTTTTTTGATAGCACTTTGCATTTCAGCAGTAAGATTACCACAAATCCAACTCCTCAGTGTATTTAACCCAGGAGGTTTGCAGTGGGAGCCAACAAAAACAGTGGAAGTGATTTCTCCCAGTAACACCTACCTTAAAAAACACATTTGCAATTAAGGCTTTTTGCCATTCATGTATGATATTAACTTTCTGATACTGCTCATTCATTTTCAGCATTTTGTTTTGTGCATGGAACACTGCTGTGCCCTGAGGAGTTGTAGACAAAGGGGGGATTTTTACCTCAGTAACTCTTCAGATTTTGTAATTTTATTTAGAAATGCATATGATTTAGGGAAAAAAAAAAAAGAAATAAAACAAACAAAACTTGCCATTTTTCTAGGCATATCTTTTCAACTGAAATCTTATGCTGTCATGAACAGGATCTCACTTTTTTAATCAAATGATAAATAAAGCCAAAGTGACTCTCTAGTGTTGTTAAGACAAAAGAATCTTCCAAAATGCAAACCAGTTTTGTACTAAAACCTTCCCTTACTCTGGTACATGCCAATCATTTATATGTGCATGCGCTTTTGGCTTTTTTAAATTTATAGCTGATGATTTAGGCTTTATAAAGAGAAATTATGTGGAAATATGGGTTGCTTTCAAAGACGATTTTGCATGCGCATCTAGAGCATTTCCTAGTATAAATTAATGTATTTACATTTACCTTAATGCTTCTCACTTATTCAGTGTTTTTATAATGTCAGCTTGTTGTTATTTTGCTAAGGGCCAGGTATGCAAAAATTACCATATTATAAACTTCCTTCTCATAAAGAAAGTTTCCCTGTTTTAAAACCATTATGCTATTGTGATATTTAGCTGTTATTTCCTCATGAACCTCAAGTATATTTCAGCCTAAACAATTTAAATCCCTTTAGTAAACTCTCCTTCTTGCTTGTCCATACCTTCCTACAAATTTTATATACATTTAAGAACTTTGTTATTTGTTGTACCTTCATAACCCTTTCCTGAAAATAAACATAAATCATACAAAAACCAGTGTTAATTCAGAAGGGCTTGGCACATTATTTTGGGAATTTTCAGGCTGGATCTGTTCCATGCTCAAGCTTACTCAAAAGTCAGAGTGCACATCAGCTGAAGCTCAGGTTATAAATGTAATGAATAAAACTGTTCTGACTATGAGTAGGAATGATTGGGAATAATCTCAATTTTATACAGTACACCATAAGTCACTGCCACCTTTTATTCGTGTGAGCACATACACGTTTATTTGTTTATGGAAAACAGTTCTTTAAAAAAAAAAATCTCATAATGTTGCAGCATATGCTACACAGGCAAGTTGTCCTTTTGATCTGTATAAACTCACATGTTCAAGACATCTTTAATCTAAAAAATCTCCTCCATCACCTGTGGAGAGTTTTTAATTAAAATTTGAGTTACTAGAAAAAAGTGACACTGAGTTAAGAAGATGTACATATTTAAGAAACTTGGGAAAAAAAGTTTTCACACTTTTCTTCAAAATAGGCATAAATTGATAGTGTGTTCTAATTATGAACACACTTCAGAATAGTTAAGCTAATGAATATTTCCCCTGTTACAAATACTAACAATAATCGACTAATAAGTATTCACTGGAATAATTAGTTACAGTAAATTTTAAAATAATCTTGAAAACATCATAGAGGTTTATAAAAACAACATAGATGCAACCTTTTGTAGCAGTAGCAAAACCAGTCCTGAAATTCCACTAATTTAGCAGACATTATTCTTTTTTCTAAACAGGAATGTAAGAGAACACACATTATATTCACCACACAGGCAGCTTTTATTTTACTATCACTAAATTTTGTGTTTTGCCCGTCTCAAAGCGAATACTGAGCAGCCACAAAGGAGTTTTACTGAAAAGCATCTGAAGTTACCAAAGGTCACTCTCAGGAGGATGTATTACTCAGTGCCTGCAAATAAGATTGCCACTTAATGTTTCTCTGCATGAATTTGATCCTAAGGACTTTAGTCACGATTCAGCAAAACCTCTAAAGAGCAGGCATTATCCCCCTGCCCTTGGTGGGGGCTGAGAGGTTACTGGACCCCTTTGAGTAAATCTGGTTCTTTCTTGCAGCCTGAGAGGTGAGATAATCCTGGAGGAACTGCCTCAAAATACAAGGACATGAAAAATGAGCTGGAAGACTACACGTGTTGTCAAAAATACCACTGAGAACAGAAATTTTGTCAACCTAGATCCAGCAAGATGGAGGAGCAACTAGCATAACAGTTATTATTGCAATGTTATTAAAAAAAAAAAATCAGCTTTCATTGCCTTTTAATTTCTGGACCTCTTGCATGCACCAGCAACAGTCTCAGGGGTTTTTCTGCAACCACAGGAATCCAAAGTTCTCATTCACGAGTGTCAATCTCTCAGGTAACCATTTGAAAGTCCAGAACTCAAGAGAAATTCTTGATGTCACAAGATCCACCACAACAAAAATCAGAAGAAAGTTAGAAATAGCTGTTTACTGAGGGTCATATCAGCATTCAGCCCTAATCAAACGGTATCAGATATTCAAATGCAGTACAAATCCACTTAAAGAATGTTTCTTCAATCAATGGATTGACAGGGCCCCAAGGAAGCTGCAAAAGGCAATCAGCACACGCTGGCAGGGAACTGGAAATGTAATTACAATCTAGAGAAAGGAAAATTCCACTGTGCCCTTCAAAACCATGCAAACTCTTGTCATTTGCATGATGTCCTTCCTACCAAAGAGGAGGACAGAATCCTACTCCCCATATATTTCCAGTTTAGTACATCCACAAACTTGTAAAATCGGTGAAGAAAGGGAAATGAGTTTTGAATAAAGGTGTGATTGACTTGCAGTTAAATTTCTGAGTCCACAGCCCATCTCCCACAGTACCTAGGAATTTCTGCTACAAAACCTGACACACAATAAGGCCCTTCTTAATTGTGCCAGAGCTTTCAATGATACAACATTAACAAGAAGATAAGCTTGTTCATGCTGATGAAATTCCAGTAACTCAGGTCCTCTGTATTCAAATAAAATTTTTCTCTTTTTATTCCTGATTATTGTATGGCTCATTACAGGAATAAACCCCAGCATGACATGAAAAAGCACTTCAGTCTGATAAAATGAAGTAAAACTCTATTCAGCAGCACAAGTAGCTTAGCTTGCCTCTAGAAGAGAAGCTGAACGATAATTACTTTTATTTATTACAGAAACTATTTTATGATTTTAATGTTTTCAAAAATTTCACTTCCGAACAAGAGGTATTCTTTCTTATCGAGGGGAAATCTCCTGTTTATTTATTTAGAATTTCCCTGCATACACACATTGCATAAATTTTAGGGCAACTGAAGTTTCGATTTGCTTCATGTTCAGCCTTTAAGTCTAGTTAAAATAACAAACTGGAAATAGTTGAAGAGTGAACCAGCAAACAAAGCAAGCAGAGAGGAGGGAGGAGGAAAAATACTTTCTACCAAGTTGCTTACATAACTTCATCTGTATTTCTGAAGTTATCTAGGGAGATTTACCTTTAGTGAAAAGTCACTGAAAAACTCAGCATCAAAACCACTGAGATTTATGTTCCAGGAAATAATTCAGGAAAAACATCAGAT
The DNA here is from genome assembly GCA_013398615.1 of Brachypodius melanocephalos. NCBI lineage: Eukaryota > Metazoa > Chordata > Aves > Passeriformes > Pycnonotidae > Brachypodius > Brachypodius melanocephalos. Next base: position 5,265,217 of record VZSR01000028.1, on the reverse strand, counting down.
ACTCAGTGTTCAGAGAGCACTGGGGATGCTTTAACAGCAAAATATTTTATGCCAAAACTGTCTGGTTCATTAAAGCCACAGAAACTGGCCTAAACTCAGGAAGTTGTCTGGGTTTCAAGCTTGGGTTTATTTAGGATTTATTTAGGATGAGAGGTTTTTTTGTGGTATTTCTTTTTGTCTGGATTTGCTCATTCGTTTGTGGGGTTTGGGGAGGATTGTCTGAGATTTCTTTTTGTTTCTTGATGCCAGGATGCAAAGTTAGAGGATAACTAGTCCTTCTCAATAGATCAGTCACCAGCTTTTCCACTCCAGTCACTACTAGGATGATTTCACCTTTCAGCCACTCTTCCAGCAAACACGACACTCTGTCCCTTCTCTCTCCAATGTCTTTTCAGTTCTCCTGCTCCTTCACAGAGGAGTTACCTAGTTAAAGCTTCAACTGGAACCCCTCCCTAACCACCACTTTAAAAGCAAGGAATGACAGACAGACAGGCTGTTCCTGGTCCAAGCTACCCAATTGCTGTGGAACAACCCATGAGAGCTCCCTTGAGCTAAATGAAACCGGGTGAGGATCCCTCCTGGGGGAGGCACAGAGGAGAGCTGGGTGACACTCCAAGCCTTCACAGAGCGCTTCTGAAGAAGCTTGAAAGGCAACTGCTGATGGAAATACCAATGATGAGCAGATTCAGAATCACAAGCAGTCACAAGTTTTGTTTGCCATAGCCAGAAAGGAAAACCCTGACTGCAAAATACCCTGGTGGTGTTTGATGAGAAATGAGATTTTTGTGTGAGTTAAGTGCTGGTGAGTGAAGAAGCATTTCATTTCCTCAATCCCCCATTTTATGTAAATCAAGAATCTTCCCAAACTTTGCAGTTCTATATTTTTCTTTCATAAAAACTTATAAAGTAAGAACACCTCCCTCCCCACATACACACACTTTAACAGCAACGAGCAGATTTTGGAACTTGGTTCCACATTTGTTACCAGGGAAACTGCACAGTCTTGGAGAGATTCACATGCAAATTATTTCCTAATCTGCTCTGTCATAAAAACACAATCTAGCACTCAACTAGCAATATGCATTAAAATGCAAAGCCCAGGATTATCAGCGAGCTCAGTCTTGATTTTGACTGTTTGGTTCTTATATTCACAGCTTATATCCCTGCTATGAAACTGCTGCTAAACCACTCTGATTTGGTGAAAAAAGCCTTCTTACCTACATTGTGTAATGAAGACAGCAAGGAGCATGACTTGTGAGCACAGAAAAGATTCTCCTGCCTTGTGAGTCAGCCAGGGCAGCGCATCCAGCCCTCGTGTCCCTGCACTGTATAACCAGCCCTCCTGGGCATGGGGCTAGCACAACTTACTCAATTGGGATCTGAACCTGCTGCTGTAAAGGTCACCACTCTATCAGCCAGAACATTTGGGTTTGCTCCAATGGAAACACACACTGGGCAAAGCACACCGCACGGAGAAAAACAGAAATTAAAGTTCCACAAGCCCAACATGAGCAGTGCTATTTAGTACACTCCACTGAAGGAGAACTGGCCTTCGCTCACAACTGTGAGTGTGTGTTCAGTCATTCCCACACTGCCTCAAATTAGTTAATCCATGTATTTCCAGCACCAGTGGAGCTGCACAGCCAAGCCTGCAGCTGCTGGCAGAGGCCAGAAGCTGGAAGTTTCTTGCAGCTCTGTTGGGTGCCCAGCTGCAGCAGCCTTGACTCTGTCTTATGCCCAAGCATGGCAAGATTCACAGCTCTGTGCCCTGCCAAAGGCAGAAGAAGTATATATATCTTCAGGGAACGTGATATTTATATTAGAGAATGATAAAGGAAGATTATTTCCTGTCACAAAACCATTACAGAAACCTGTCTGCTCCTAACTCCTTCCGCTCACTCGAGAGAGTATGCGTTATCAGCCTCAACCCCTGGGTAAGTGATACCCCAACTTTGCTTTGATAGAAACTCATCAGAACCTGACAATGTGCATTTAAGCATTTGATTACATCACCCATTGGTCATTAAGGAAACCACAGTTGCATCTTCCTGTTACAGCCTATTTGATTAAGTTATATGATACATCCTCCAGCACTATTCATGCCCCTGTGCACTAGCAGCTAATTTCCTTTGCTGCATGTCATCCGGTTTTTATTAATGTCTCCTTCAAAATGAACTTCTCAAATTATATTTTTTTCTCTTCTCGTACCTTCTCACAGCTCAGTCTAGCTCTCACAGACATATTTTAATTAATTTACCTGAAGAACATACCATTACTCAGGTATATTAATAAATTTTATTTCATACCTTCTTATATATAGGTTTAGTCTGGGTTTAACTGCTGGTTTTCCTTTTTGGGAAGGTTATTTAATTCAAAAGTACTTAACTTATTCTGAGCAAATTAAGCTCTGGACCATAAATGACTGATGCAACTTTTACAACATGCTAATTTGCATGAGCATAATTGCTGATACTAGAACAGGAAAGATTAGCCAGCAGTTTAGAGCACTGACTAAATGTGAATTTTGTCCCTGTGATGTGCACAGGCTGTGGAGAACTAGAACCAATGCAGTCCTTTCACTGTAATTCTAATAGCTTAGAAACATAAAACACATGAAAAGATGGAAAGCTGGTAATTCCAATTAAGTCTATCTAGTTATCACACATTTAAATACACCTGAAAATGCTCAAAAACTTGAAACTGCATCTTCTATAGCGTGGCACTACAAAATAGATACCTCAAAGCACAGTGTTTACTCCTCTTGCAGTTTAATCCAATTCCTACTGGAGATGAGCTGCAGCAAGGATCCCTCCCCAGGAGACAATGGATGCAGCAGGATGTTGATGGCAAAACCTGTACCCTGCAGGTTGAATCGTGCCTGTTTAGCACTAGAGAACCTGAGTGAGAGTTCTGCGTTGAAGGTCCAGGATTATCTTGTCTCTCTCTGCCTCCAATGTGTTCTAACCCATGCACAAAACCACTGAGGGATTTACAAAAATACAGGGAGAGCAGGAGATTACTTCTTCCATACTTGCCCTTGCCCAAACATGCATGGTATTAAAAGTTCCTTCAAACTTTGTCTTTTATCTGCACAGGAACATTTATCCTAAACTTTGTCTCTTTTAAGTATAGATTTGGAGCAGGCTCCCTCCACTAACCTCCATAATCTGATCTCCAGATTTATTTTTTTTTCCACCAAAACGACAGAGATGAACTGTCAGGAAACACAGAATATATGGTAAAAAATTCAAAAACTTCACAGAGAGGCTGATGCTTGATGTGCATTATGGTAGAACTGAAGAGAAAAACCAAGGGGAACTCAGGAGGTTCTTGAAAAGAAACTTAATAAGAGATAAAAAAATGCTTTGAAGTGATTTAAGTATTTCAGGATTATTTAAACATCATCCTGGATGTGAGCAAGGCTCAATTTAGCCTTCCTTCCATAAATATGCACTTGCCTTTCTAACAGAGATCTTCTTAATCCCTTTTCTATCCTGTTATTTTGGCTAATTCCAAATGGATCAAATACACATACAAATTTTATTCCTATTTGCCAGTGACGTTATCTCCAACATATGCTACAACAATAAGTGCCAGAGGGCAAAAAAACCCCTTATCAAGTTCATATTATTGATTATATACTATTTTGTAATGAATTTCACTAAATCCTGCCATACTGTGCTGTTTAAGACCACTACAGAGTTTAAAAAGTAATTTGTGTAACAACAATGAAGAATTACTCCGACAGAACTGTGAGGGAATTCAGCCTTCAGTGATGAACACTGTCTGAACCTACGTCCTCTCATTAGTGTTGAATTAATTAAGTATTATTTATTCATATGACATTAATGATTATGTAGAGCCTGTAATTGTCAAAGTTTCAGAAATTCTTCGTGCACTCTGATGGTGGGAGGAGCTCAGTAGCCCTGTAAGAGATAGTAACCCAAAGTTTGCATTCTCACTTTAAGATACCATTTTAATTTTTATTTTCATCGTGAACTTTTAAGATTAATAAAAAGCTTCAGCCTAATTTTTCCCCCTACAGTCATAGAACATTTCAGTTTTGAAGTACAAAAAGCACATCCATAATTAAAGGCTTCCATAAGAATTATGCTGTATGATTCATTTTGTTCAAAGCCAATAGCAGATATTATGAGGACACCATTTATTAGATGATTACTATTATTGAATTCTCGGTATTTCATCTTCATGTTTTTAATATTCTACTTTTTATTTAGCTTATTTCTAAAGAAATATTCCTTGCATATTACAACAAAAAAAAGAAGAAATAGGGGAGGAACAAGATTAATACTTTTTGGAAATATGTGCTATTATTTTGATTTGTGAATGCATATGAATTTAAAAGAAATCTTCAGGTACGTTAGTCAGTTGGGAATACACACAGTAGGCTTTATCCCAAAGAAGGAAATTAAAAAGAAAATATGAGAGTTAGATAAGCTTTCAGAAAGGCTTAATTTAGAAAATGTTTGTGAATTATATTTGACACCACGTAAAGTACCCTTGCAAGACGTTTAAATGTCAGCTAATTACTGAGAGGAATATCACTATTCAAGTATTACTGTTTAAACAAAACAGAGAATGGCACTCAGAAATGCTCTGAAAACTGCAAAATACCAGGAACACCCTACTTCTCACAGCATTACATTTCTGCTTTGGTCCTTGAAGGTATTTGTGACACAATAATCTGGCCAAATGGTATAAACTTCCAAATAAAATCTCATGTTTCAATCACATCAGACAGCAATCAGCACCAGACGTTTAATTACACACAGAGGCACGTGACAGCACCCAGCAGTGCAGAGGCTCTAAGGATGAGCAGGAGTTTATGGTCCCTTTCTGCTTTTGCTTCCTGTGGGTTTCTTCTTTGTTCAGGGTTCGTTTCATTTTCAGTTTGGTTGGGCTTGGCTTTGTTTTTTTTTAGGAATTGGAAGAAGTAAAATGCAGAACGGATGTTATCACTTGTACAGAATTCAAACACAAAGCAAAACTACTGATTATTATAACAGTCTGTCCTGAAATACCACCAAAAACATAAAAAATAACAACTTAAAACCCCTCCTTGTTCCTCTGGCAAGGGCTGCACACAAAAAGGAGCAAGTGAACGGAACAACAAATTTAATTATTCCCATAAACCCTCTAGGCAATGTTACATATTCTCAGAGTTACCTATCACTGTATTACCATTAATCAGCAAGGTTATAAACATACAGAGAACTCTGATAACATTCCTTAATTGCTTTTCATAATGAAACAAACAATGTATGAAAATAAGACAATGAAGCTTCTTTTTCACCGCTTTGTCCCAATTCAGAGGAAAAAGAGATATTGGAAGCATTTTTCAAGTAAAGACTTTATCAATTAACTGTCATCTAATAATTTAAATATTTCAATTAGCTTTTCTTTTTTCTTTGATTGGCTTACAGCCAAAAATAAGATTGTTTAAAAAATAAGCTTTTTTCAAACAGTAAGTAAAGGATTTTCACTTAAAGCATTAAATACACTGTTGATTACTCGATAATTTGTAAACTGAGGAAAACATTAAAGTTTATCTTTAGATAGATGTGTTTTCAGAGAATTGGGAGCTTTCTGAGAAAATTATTCCCAAAGTAAGTCCTAGCCAGCTTAGAGCAAAACAAAACATAGCATAAGGAGTGAACTGTACAAGTGTGTCTCGTCAGTTTTAGAGGAGAGGAACAGGAAGGAAGCAGCAGTGCACAGAAGGTACTGTTTGATAAGATTTATGCAGAAAGCCATGGATTTGTTTCTCAATGTAATGATGAAATTGAAAAGTCTCCACTCAAGGTAGTCTGGCTGAGTTCCTGTTAGAATAATTAATTCAACACTGTGGGGATGGAATTGTTATTGATGTGTTGAGGCACCAGGAGACTGGGACAGGCACTCTTTAATTATTTATAATCTAAGCAAATAAATATAATTAAGTAATATGTATCTTTATGAGATTCAAATTGAATCTCAGAGGTATAGAAGATCACCCTTGCTTACCATCCAATGACTTAGATAAACTTTCAAAGATCTACTACTGTCGTGTTGAAGCCAAAAAGCCTTTAGTTATAGGAACCTGGGAAATGCTATGACAATGTTTTGATCAGCATAAAATCCCAATTTTGTCAAGAGAAAATCAGGCAAGTTCTGTGACAAAGACGTCAGAGACAATAAAGGAGAGATATGAGAAAGTTAAAGATCTGGTATTTACACTGTATGTATAAAATACATGCAATTTCCTCTTCTCAAAGCTTTTGGGCACGTTTTAGCACCAAGTGAAGAGATGACTTCACCCAGACTAAAGTGTTTTATGCAAATGTATTTATCACTGCAGAGAAGCAGAAATGGTTCCAAGCTGAAAAAGGATGGCTGTCAATACATCACGAAAAGAAATAGCCTAGAGAACATACCCAGAAATACATGCATGGCCAGGCAATTTTCATCTTTTTTTTTCCAGAATGAAATATAAACTTCCACTATCCTGAGTCTGCTTCTGCAAAGGATGGAAGATTTACTTTAGGATTATTTTTTCCCACTTGTTTAATGGTTTGGGCTTTTTCATCTGTTCACATATGGGTGTTCCTTTGAGCATTCTCAAAAGGAAGCTTTTTTTTTTTTAATTACAACTGAAGTACTTGCATTATATTCTGACTCCAGAACCCAAAACTTTCTAAAGGTGATTAAGCATTGTGAGCTCTAAGATGAGTTGCCAAAACATTGCAAATCTTGAAGGTTTCTTCAGACACAATTAGCTAAACAGCTAGAAACAAAGTATAGTAGAAAGTAAAGGAAGCTCCTTAAAGTCTAGATGCCAACAAACAGCCCACCAAGATCACAACAAAGCTCTCCTCCAGCTTCTGGAGAACTGGAATCTAGATTCTGTTGAGGCAATGGAAAGAGATTTAAAATGGAATACATAAAAATACTTTCTGATCTTTCTAACCATTTCTATTTTGCTGTAAGCTGCCTGCCTCCTGACTTTCCTTGGGTCATCATTGACAGAGGAATTACAGGGCCTGTTTAGAGAGTTGCAATGGTGGTAATGCCTATCCCTCTCAAGCCAATGCAATAGGATAACAACTAAACACTCAAAAGCGCCTTTCCAAACTGTTTTGGGTTGAGCTGAAGAAAAACAAGCAGTAGAAAGATCAAACTGGAGAGGGAACTATGGAGAAAAAATTACTCTTAAGAAATCAATCACATTAACAGCACTAGATATCGTCTAATTAATGGCATCCAGCCATTTCATGTGGCATTTAGTGAGAACCCCATACAATTCACACACTCAACGAGAGACCACCCCGTGTAGTTCCATCTGCCTTCCTCAGGGCACAGGGAAGGCTTTGTTCTGATTGTCCCCAGTCCCTCTGTTGCTCGGGGTAACTGGGAGAGGCCAGCACTGCAGAGCACCCTGCACAGCCAGGGAGGGAGGTGACAGCCACAAACAATTTGTGACAACGACAACCACAGCGGGCGAGCGCCACCAATGCTAAAGAGAGTGATCAAAGTTTATAGAGGAATAAACCGAGATCTATAATGGTGTGAAGTGAGGCATCCCCGAGAAAATGAAGGAAAACAAAGTAATCTGAACACACTGCTGGATTCATGGCTGCAGGGACACGAGCTGAAGGAGCTGCTGGAGAGATGTGGGTCTCAGCTCTAGAGGCACCTCTTGGTTGCCTGTTAAAAGCATCAGGTACAGATGGAGTAGCTAATTTATCATTATATTTATTACCCTGAGCAGCCCACCAACAGGGTAGAAAGAGCTTCCTACCTTGGGGGTAAGAGAGCAATACAGGACACAGAAAAGATTCTTTCTACTGCAAACTCTTCAAGTTGTGACAGAGCGTGCAAGTGTGTTTCAGGAGGGATTCTGCCATTCAATACTGTTTTCAAGTTTTGGTAACCTAGTGGATGGCATTTCATTTTCAAGCATTTTAGCCTCAGCAGAAAGAAGGAAAACTTTACATTTCTCTTTTAGATACTACATTCTTAGTTACAAAAATCACAGAATGACGAGATTGGAAGAGAACTCCAAGACCATCGAGTCCAACCCCTGCCCTAACACCTCAACCAGACCATGGCACCAAGTGTCACATCCAGGCTTTTTTAAACACATCCAGGGATTGTGACTCCAGCATCTCCCCAGGCAGACCATTCCAGTACTTTATTATTCCTTCCAAGAAAAGTTTTCTGCTAATATCCAACCTGAATACTGTATATTGATGTACAGGGCTGGATCTTCAAATCCAGCTCAGAACTAAAAATTAAGGGCCCATCTGTCCTGATCCTGTGGTTCCATACTGTTTACAGCACATGGACATGTTCTTAGCTCCTGTCCACTGGAAGCCAAGTGTGAACGTAGCACACGGTCACAGCACAATTCTTTTACCTCTATTACTTTTGGGGTGCATTTTGTGTGATAAAAAGGTTAAGAAATGCAGCAGCGCCTTTGTGCCACTGCACCAGGCAAAACCTTTTTAAAAGATTCTCTTTGATGTGTAAGCACGGGAGAACACAGGTCCCAAGTTCAGCTAAGCACGTTGTGAACATGAGAAGGTTTAGCTCCAGAAGGCAAACACAAGCGGCAGCCTGTAAGTCAAGGTATCATTTTGGAAGAATTGCTGCGAGAAAAATACTGAGACAAAGGAAGAGTGGGTATTGTGGATTTTTCAAGTGAATACTGGAGGTCCTGAAAAGCACCATTACCCAAAACTTTGATCATAATAGCAAAGGTATAAACATGTGCTTTTCAATGCCACTTTACCTGTCCCAGACACAAAGGAAAAATCAGAGAGAGGGCAGCATTTAATTTTCCTTAGTAACAATACAACATTGAACAGCATCTTCTACTCACAGAACACAGTCTGGACTTTCAGTATGGAATTAAATCCTCCACACTCTTAGCACTCCACCTTCCTCAGCCTTGGTACAAAAAACCCTCATATCCCACCCAGGAGGGTAACTGTGTCCTCCAGACCCAGCTTCCTGGATTACATAGCCCAACTAGGGTGAGCAAATTAGTTAAGCTGTGGTTGCCAGTTAAGCTTAAATCAATCCTTTCCATGGATCAGCATCTTGCAAATAAATTAATGGGCACACTACCTGGGAGACAGTATACAGTCTTTTTCTACCTCATTAAAGAATTCCTCCCTTAAGCAAGATATTAGTCATTCTGAAATTTGTAGGTCCTCCACTTTCAAATTTTCAAAGGGAGTTTTGAACTCAGTCTATGCAGGATTAATACGTGGTTTGTCATCCAACCAGGGCTTCTTAGGGCTGTGGTAACAACAGCAGCACAGAGCAATCACTGTTACTTTTGATTTAAATGCCTCATTTACTCCTTCCACATGAAAGGTTATTAAATAAAATTATGCTTAACTAACGACTTAACGCTAAAGGAATTCTCCTTCTGCACAGGGATAGACTGTTGTTGTACACTGTCCCCAAAGCAACCATTTCCTACAACTGGATCTCTGTTAGTACAGTCAATGTATCTGGAAATACACAGAATTAAATAAAAACACTCTATCACAAGTTTTGAAAAAGAAAACATTAGCAATTTCCACTGCTCTAAAATAATAAAAAAAGAGATCAATATAAAGTCATTGCACATTAATTGTGGATGATGTAAAATTTGAAATCCTATTCTTTTGGTTTTAATTGCTGGTAGAAATGTGTATTTTAAATATATGGAAAATAAAGAACAACCATATTATTATTAAGTGGAAACAGGGTAATAGGTGTATTGCAATGAAAACTTCTCCTGTGTCATTCAAATCTGTATTTACCACTTTACATAGCTCATGTCCTACAGAACCAACAGGAAGTTTTTCACACGGATTACACAAATTACTGACTGCCACTACCCTAAAAGTGCACCAGACAGTGAGATGAAAAGCAAGGGGAGCTCCTCCCTTCTCATTCTTAGCTGGTATTTGCTCAGCTAATCTAATTTGATCTGTTCTGGATCCCCACAACCCTCCAAGGCTGTCCTGCAGCATTACAACACGTTTATCACCAAGCTGGGGGTTGACATTCTGTCTTTGCCTTCACAATATCTTTTTTTTTTCTGTTCACAGCTTGCTTTATGAGCCTGAAACACAGGGAAAAAAAAAAAAAAAAAACAAAAAAAAAAAACAAAAAACCAAACTTTTTTCCTCTTTACAACAGCCTTTCACATAACTGAAAACAGTTACACTGCCTCCCCCATGATTTTCTTCTAAAGATTATCCAAACTGCGGTTCTTTCCATCACCATATTCTGGGTTGTTCTTTCTTGGCCATCAACCAATAAATCTAAATCCTTCTTGAAGGAAAATCATTGTATTTTTACATAGGATCACTTAATGCATTTTCTGCACTGTTTATACAGCCTAATGAGGTATTTACCCTTCTCTCAGCAGCATAACACTGTTGACTCACTTGGAGAGGAGGAAGGGGAGCTCTGCTCCTTCACTGATGCAGTAGGTACTGGGTTTAGTGACTGGAAACTCTAAACCAAGGCTTTTGTAGGGATCTAGTTTCAAATCCAACCTCTGACAGAAGAAAGGACCATTTCTCACAAACAGAGAAGGAACAGAAGAGAGTATACAGAAAAGTCAGACCAATACTGAAGCAGAGCCCTGATAACTCTTGGATTTCCAGTCAGTTAATTTCTTTCCACCTGGACTCAGCACAAACTGGAACAACTCCTTTATGAGACTGTGTGTACAAGGGATGGTGTTCCAGAAGGGCAGAATTCCCAAATGACCACATCCTCCTTCAGAGCCTGCCTATACATGCAACTATAACAGGGGAGGCAAAACTACAAATAAGCTGAATTTCTTTCAGTCTTGGGGGTGAAAAAGAAATCTGGTGGAAAATTTATTGGCAATACAAATTTGTATTTATGCAAATACAAATTTTCAGAAAGAGCACAAAAAGAAAAAGGTGGCCTCAAGGTGGTACCAGTTGTCAGAGAGAATTACATGATTTATAGAAGCTCTCATAGCTGGGGCAGGTGGCACAAAGATATTTATAGCCATCTTCCCAGCAGAACAGGTGTGCTTTGTGAGTAAAGTTAATTTCACACAGTTTCATTAGGCAAATTTTCACAGATAGGGTCATGATTCATCAGATCACTTTTTCTATGGTTATATGCATTTAAATCCTTTACTGAATCAGGTTGCTGCACTCAAGCTCAAGTCTGCAGTCAATGGCAACGCTGACATTGTTTTCAACAAGAAAGAATTTCACACGATTTCTTCCAAGATCTATTCAAACATTGTCTCAATACACAGGCACATCTGTTCAAACTCTGGTCCTGAAAGAATAAGCATTCTGCATTCTGATTCTGGCATTTTATTCATCATGTGCAATGACCAAATTAAATGTTAGATACAGGATTTGATATTTAATCTTAAAATATTCCCATAAGATTTTTTCCAACCTCTTAGTTATGTGTAAATAATGGAGAAACCATCTTTTCCCCTACTTATTTCCATCTTCTCACTCATCAGAACGATCTTAAATCAGTCCTGACACTTGGTTAATCTCTGTGTGCAGAGAGTTGATATTATAAAGAACAGCTCAATATATGTCCCTTTGAAATTATTCTTACTTCTGACAGGCTGCACAAGACACTGAAACTGGAAAACTCACACCTATGAGCTACTGCACTAATCTAGCTCACACAAAGATAAATGCCAGTGTTTTACACAGAGGTAAAACTAGATCTGAGATACCATCACTGCAAGGCTTTACCACCATTATTTCATTACAAGAGTTCAAAAAATGAGACAGCTGAGCTGGCTGATACGAGGCAGTCCTCTGGTAGGACACGAGCCTGCTCCGAGTTTATCCCGGCTCTGGATCCACCTGTTCCAAACCCATTACAGAATTTCCTGCTTAAGAGTACAGATAAGAACAACCTATGAACATGATCATGCCAGCCTCAGTTTAATCAAGCCTGATGTGAGGCACCTTCATCTCTTCTCAGACATATTCTTCACTCAGAACATATTTCCTTTCTTTCCAGCAGATGTATTCTTGCCGTTATTTAAGATTCCACCCTTTTCCCCAACCAGGAACAGGATAAATGGTTCAGCAAGCCAGCGAGTCACAGATAGATAATCAGCACATAAGGATGCTCAGATGTAGTGAAAGATGGGGCTACACTCTGGCATTAATGTCACAACAAATGGCACAGTTTTACAGCTTGGAGTAGAGGTGGCACGTAGTTACATTTACAGCTCCAACACAAACATATTCCACTAACAGTCTGACATTTGACAAGTCAAGTGTATTGCATGTGATCCCGATCAAGTTTATGGTTACAAATTATCAAACACAAAACTTAGAGTCTCTTCAGTTGTTCAATTAATACAGACTTCAATTATATCTCTGTGAAAACAGATTTTGTTAAACCAGCATATCTCAAAAGGGTTTAGGAAGGAGTTAAATCATTTTCTTATCTAAAACAAAAGAGAAAAGTTATACTCACACAGCTAAAGGAAGAGCCACAAAAAAAAAAATAATCTCCCCCTCTCTGTCTATATGTATATATTTTACACATTTCAAGATTTGGATAGCTCAGAAACCTCCTAAAGTACACTGTAGATTTTTAAACTCAATAATTCCCCTGACACACAGATACTTTTGAGACTACTTCTGAAGATACTGTTGGTTTTCCTAATAAATCAAACTTCTAATGACAGGTCATGGGACAGTTCATGAGACATATTTCTGCAGTATATAAAATCACAGGGATACAGGGATACAGCTAAGGTGGAAAAAGTTTGAGTCATTTCAAAAAAGCAAATGACTATCAAATGCATAAAACAAGGTAAAACCCAACCAATGGCTGCAGAAGTGATGTTCCCAGAGCTTTTGTTCAGTAGCATGTCTCCTTTATCCAAATGAAGGCATGGAACCAAATGGCCATTTCTTTTTACCATTGCTTATTTTCATATTTCTATGCAGTAAGTGCAACACAACTGATAAAACTCTAAGCTTCTAAAATTCTTGTTTTATTGCAAACCTTATCTGTCACACACGTGTTCTCACTAATATTTAAGTGCTTAGTCACATCTGCACGAGCAGGTTGTTGCTCTTACATTGATGGCAGGTTTTTCCACATGCAACATACAAAGTATGTGACATCAGAGTACTTTGTGTTTACAGACAAGGATGGCCAAAGTGTCTTTTCACCAGGCAGTATGAATGGACAGAGAAATTTCATCCCAAGCTTTGAGCTGTTGCCATCAAAAGGCAGGTTTTGCAAGTGAAAAAATCTCTCTTGCTTACTTGAAACCCTATTTCTCTCTCACTCTGGAGACAAAGGTCAAAGTTGAGATTTGTCTTGCTGTGTAATGAAGATATCATAAAAATGTGAATCCCTAAAAGAGAAGGAGGGGATTACAAGCACTGTAATGGATGCCCTGTGGACTCTGCAGATTGCATTACAGCATGCAAAGCCAAGCTCTGATGCCTGCCACTGCTACCTACAGCAGATAGTTTGGACATCTCCTGGGAAATGATACCTTCAAGTATATTATATTTATCAACAACGTGGTGCCAAGGCTGGCTGCTGGCCTGAAAAAGCCCCTCACAGTGTTAAAGACAAAATTGTTCTCTCTGTTCCCATAAAAGGATTTGATGCAAACAACTTACAGTGCAAATCAGCCAAAGCCTTATGGACAGTCTACCCTTGTAGCTTGCCACAGGAGAAAAAACACAGTACTCTGGTCTCAATGCAAATGGAATGTTAACAGAAAAAAATAAAAAAGGCAGCACTACTCACGTGAAACTGGTGAGTTGGAGTGCAGAGGAACAGAGCCTTGAGCAAAATAAGTCAAAAAAAATTTATTCAATTTCATGAAAGTTATAATAGGTTTAAACTACCAAAGTTGTATTGGAGTGGGATGCATTTTCAAACCATTTGTATGTTTATCTTCTGATACAGATGAAATTATGTACCTTTGGGTGTATATTCAGTCAACACGGGAAAATTGGATGCAGCTTCAGAGAAATTTAAGTCTTCAGTTCCACAGAACAACCACGCACTCCAAGCTTTAGACACACCCAAGCCCAACAGTTTTTAACATCCTCAGAGAGGGCTGAATGCCATTTCAGTATGAAAAAACCCCAACCAACTGGACTCAGACACTGCATATCAACACTATTTTTTGTCAAGTAGAGAAGATGTCTGCAAAAAGGATAAATTCACAGCACAGCTTGAGGTTTTTCATCTCTCCTTACTGGTTTTGACTTGACACCACTCATGCTTTGACCTCTTCCCTGATTTGCCTGCTCTATGGAGTGTTTATTTTATACAAACATGCAGGTAGTCAATTCTCAGAGCTGATTCTATTGACTGGAATTGCTTGGGCAGTGGGAAATTTCAGCAGTGAGCCATCCCTGAGGTAGTTTTTTCAGTAGTGTTTTCATTGTATACAAGCAGGTGCCTAATATTTGAATTCTGTTCCATCAGCAAGACGCTATCTCCAGAGCATTAGCATTTCATACACAACTTTGATTTTTAAATAGGAAATAAAGTCTGTCTGCACACTAATATTTGACTTTGCAGTCTTGCTTAATCTCCTCGCTTCCTTCCCAAAAATTTAAAAACAAACAAAAAAACCCCCCTAAAGCACCAAAGGAAGAGGAAAGAGGACACAAAATTAGAAATAGGAAGGATTTGTGGCTGGACAAAAGAAAGGTTTGTCCACCCTAACATGACTCACTTGACCCCCTGTGTGCACATTCAACCCAGCAAGAGATTCCCACCAGCCTATTCACAGGCTTGGGAGTTTTGTTTGGGGTTTGGCTCAAATAATAACGTGACCTCCTTCACTAAAAATCATCTTATGACAGACCCTAACTTTCTCCCAGTTTCAGAAATCAAACACCAGCCATAATTCCCCCCAGAGGCCCTCTGGTGAGAGTGACAGGGAGTTCCAGGGGCTCCTGTGGCTGTTTGCAATGGTCAGGTGGAAGCTTTGGCAGCCACTCTGCAATTTCCCACTGGAGTTTATCTCAGGTTTATATCCCACCCGACCCGGTGAGCTACTGACAGCTAACACATCTGTTTGTTTGGGGGAATACACTTGCTGTGTATTTACACAAACCCACTGAGTTCATCTGACCTCTACCCTGTTTACTAGAAAGCGTGGCTCAGGTGTAGAAACATCTCTGATGTCTTCAGACAGCAATGAAAGGAATTAACTGAACCTCTCTTTTATGGCTTTCTAATTCCAGAGTCCTTCCTTACAGTTTGGTCATTAAGTGGTCCCACTTATGCCCTACCTGACTTCTTGCTTTTGATTTAAGAACTTTTGACTAGAAGCCTGAGCACCCCTTGCAAGTTTTTAACACTCTATTTCCTGTCTCCATTTGACCTGTCGTGATTTACGGCCTTTCTAGTTCTCATTTGGACAAGCTTTATACTTTTTGAAGCAATTTTTTAAGCCTTCCCCTATGATAGCCTCCTTGCAGTCATGCTCCCAGGAGCTGGGGCCCTTTGATGGCTTTCCTTAGCTTGGTTTGCCTTTTTTATTCCCTTTTTTTTTCCTTCTATAAATGTAGTGGTTTACCTGGGCTTCTAGTAAAACACTTCCCAAAACTAGAGATCATTTTGTAGGCATCTTGCTTTTCACACAATTAGTACAATGATTTTACTAATTACCTTTATATATATATACACACATATATATGTATATACATATATATACACATATATATATATATTTCTGTTTCTTTACATTAAGTATTTGTCTACTGGATTTATTCAGCTTGCTACATAAAACAATTCAGTGCAACATAAAAGAATTGTAACTAGGAACACTTCTATGGATGGGTCATTAATTCACCTTGAAGCAGACCTTGTGTATAAAGACAAAATTCAGAATAGCTTCCCCCCACCAAGGTGCTAACACTACAGTTCAGTCCAACAAATTTTATCCCTATGCCTCATTCAGGTGAAATGTTGACTGTACACATCTGTATCTGTGCTATTATCAAGTGTGCTAAATACATAAAGTGAAAACTTTTGGTTTCACTTCATATTCCCTGATCAGTGTCATGGTCCTGGACAGGAGTTTGTAGTACATTCCTAGTTATTTTGATTTTTATCTTTCCCTGTTCGGGTGGGCAGAAACTCTGTGCAAGCAAGGCCTCCACAGAGCTCCTTGCTTTCTGCAGTATTTCTGATGTTACACTTCCCATGCTGTGACACTCTCCTGCCTGCACACATGATGCTCTCATCCTTGCAAAGCTTGTAGCCTGGCAACCCTGTACCCCATTGATCACCATCCCATTGATCACTCTCCTTCTGCCACAGCTGAGATGTGTTATCATAGCCAGCTGTCATCAGACAGCCAGCATTCCTTCTATCAAACTTCCCAGGCTTCCAGCACTGGCACAGAATTACTTGCTGTTTCCTCCCTTCCCCTGCTGCTCAATATTGCATGTGGCAGCTCACTGAAGGCCTTTCTCACTTGTGCTGCTTTCTTTCTTCCTCCCCATTGCCTCCCCACCTGCCTTTTGGCCTTTTCCAAACAAATGCTGGCTACCTCCACCCTGCAGTTTGCACCAGCACAACCCAGGCTTTTACGTCTCCATGCTGATTTCCTTAGAACCTCCCAACCAGGAAAACACATCTTTACCAACACAGCAAAGAGTCTCCAGTTTTCCCTACACTTCCCAGTAAGCTCTGCAGGGTCTGCTGCCGCTACACTTGCCAGGGTTTATTATTCAAGATTAATTAATCATTGTGTCTGCTTTTTTTGCAGCAGCATGGCATTTTTTACTCACGTTTTTCATCGTGTGCCATAACCCACAAGCTGAGTATCTTTTTATGATTGTTTTATCATCTTAAAAACACTAAAATAAATGGCATGCACTACCTATAAGTGAAAATCATCAGCATTTACTTTCAAGTATGCCACTGACAGAAAAAGTAGCATTCTCATCCTCTGGCTTTTTTTTTTTTTTCTTCCAGACTCTTCATACTTTGTAGCTATTAGTACTTAAAAATAAACTTAAAGGCTCTGCATGCTTACCAGTACTGCTAGTACTTGAGCTACTTCCACCATCACTCTTCCTGAATTTTGTATTTCAATCATCATTATACAGGCTTTGTTGATTCAATGTTGTCTTTTATGCACTATGTTCGTAAAGCCTTATTAAAGTTTAATGAAGACACAGAATTGGATAATATTTGCATGTAAAATAAAGCTGTAGTCTAAGCAATACAAAGTATCTATAATCATCAAAACAAATCACTCAGCACAAGAGACAATAAAAAGAGAATGGAAGCCAGGGAAAGAGAATTTATACAGAATCTCTTCCTAGAAATCAGCTACCTAAGGTTCACTAGACATAGTAATTTAACACACAAAGCTTTGTTTGTTGAGCAGAATTACAGTTTCTATACTGGGGGTTTTTAACCCTTTAAAACCCCAAATATCTGTAAAATCTCAAATACAGTAAGCAGCTGTCCTAATTTGAAATTATTTTTAAGAATACAGCTGCAGAATAAATCAGTACAGGATAAACTATGATGTATGTGGGCTAAGTGACAGATGAAAGAGCCCTTTACTGAAATGCTACCCATAATATGGGACAAGAGAAAGAAAAGAATCAGTTTCAATATACCTCAAAAAATTTAAAAAGGTAATGAAAATCAAGATGAAGGTGCATAGTCTTTGCTCTCCTATCTGCAAAAGATCTAAGCAATTTGAGACATAATTTATTCTAAGATCAAAGTTGTCCTAGTTCAAGTTTCTCTGCTGGCAGAAATGATTCTACATTAGCAAATCATTTTACTGTTTTTGTAGTGATTCTCAGATGTGTTTTTATGTTCTCTGACTGCAGCAGGCGATTGCTGAAGACCAGGGAACTATTTTGGCTGAGTCAAAGCTAGATCAGAAGTCTGCTTCACCTTAAAGAGAGGTAAAACAGCACTGGTTGTTGTTAACCATTATAAACACAAACGATGCTTCCAGTAGCTAAGGCAGGAGGAGATAGCAGCCCCCAATGAATTGCCACTGGATTTAACCAATGCTGCAAAATCTTATCTATGAGTAATTATTTGAATTCGAAAGCACATTTGCTTTAACTTCAATTTTGCATCCCTTTTGCATTTGCATGTTCTAGCAAATTAATTACTAGCAGAAATGCTTGCTGAAGCTGTGGATTTGCAGCAAATACTACAAAATATTTACTGAAACTGCCCTATAAATTTACAGTTGTGGTTATAGCCAGCAGAAATCTGAGTTGGAGGTTAATTTAGGCCTGTCAATGGAGAATAAAACAGCAGGTAACCCCATCTTGAAATGCCTTCTGTTAAAATCAGCAAGAACCAATTCATGAGCCATAGTGACTTAATTGCATAGCTACAAATAAACAGTTTTGGATAATAAATACTTCAGATCTTGTAAATAGCCCAAAATCCTACTGCAAGGGAGTGACCTTTGTGTCACTTCAGAAGTTCTGCTCCAGGCTTGACAACATCCCTGCTTAGGGAGTTGCCTCTCTAAGTTAACCTCTTACTACCAACATCAGCTCCTTCAGATTCCCATTTCTGCTACAGCCATCAAACGTTTTGACCTGGCAACACGATTATTGTCAAAGCAGGGAGAAAAGAAGCACAGCTCTTTAGGAGAGGATCAGGTTTGCAGAGAGTCAGTCTCAAACACTACCAGCTCTAAAAAAGCATTTTTCAAAAGCCAACACATCACCCTCTCCTTCTCCAGTTACAGAAAAGCAGTACAGGCTTGCATTGGAGTAGCCATGAAATGAAAGTCAGGAAATAATCTTCAAAGACCCAGTCTTTGATCAACACAAAGCAGTATGAGAAGAAGGCACGAGGAATTACATGAATCTCCTTGAAACTGGATGACTTTGGGAATGAGCAGATATTAAAAAACAGCAGAGAGACTCCCTCCAGAGAAAAAAAATCCAGAGTTGCAGGAAAATGTTTGGAACATAAAAACATATTTGCCTTAACTATTTCTCCAGTGAAGGTGGTTAGAATTTCGAAATATTGAAGGACATTCAGCTCAGAAGTTCATCAAATAGAAAGGGTTTTACCATATCTCTATGCAGGAGCATGTAACACTGAAGAAAAATCATGAAGCAAATAATGAAAGCACTTCAGTTTTTGGCTTCCCTTGTCTAAAGCTATTTTATAACCCTAAATGAAAATTTATATTTTTATCAGGATGGTTACACAAGCAAGAAATTAAACTCTCTTCAACTTTGGCAAATAAGCCTCAGAGGAACTCTTCAAAAAATCATAGGGATTTCTGTCTACCAGAAGATTTTGACAAACAACATTTCAAACAGAGTAACTAAAAAAGTAATAAAGATAATTCAAAAAAACACCCCAACCATACTTCAGGGAGGTGTCTTTTACATTTTCAGTTTTTGAATATTAAACAACGTAGCTACCAATTTCCATGGAAAAAATAAAGAAAAGAGAAGAACACACTTGGGTTGGTGTTTAAAGACATGAGAAAACATTTAACACTTACCATGGTGAGTCCATTGTTATGAGGAACAAAGTGTAGCCTGCTGAAAACACAGTAGGGGAGGGAGCCAAGACTGGCTGCAAAGGTTACAAGTGGAGTTCATGTGCTTCATATCTCATTTAATTATTGAACTATGTTGTTCTTTGGACAGGGGAAATTTTAAAAGACTCTGACTAGATACAGCCAATAAAGTTACGTTCTACACCATTTATTTCTCATTTCTTCTTGTTTAGGAGTATCTCACTAGTGAAGGAATGAAGACTGATCCAGCTGAGGTAAGATTAGATGTCAAGAGAATCCAGAGCTGTTAGCAGTGACTACAAGCTCTCTTTAATTACCAACTACCCAGGTAATATAATAAAAGCACTTGATAATAGGAGTTAAGCTGTTTTTGCTACTCCATTTGGATTGGAATTCTTTTCCAGGATAGTTTCTCTTTGAAATGAATGGTCCAATTACCCAAGATTTAAGAAGCAGAGCTCCATCCACCATTTGAATGACAAGATTAGAAGTATAGGGAAGAAACCTAGTGGTCATTATTAATGAGTGCTAAATTACAGCTATCTGTACCAACACAGAGCTTACAAATGTGTCTTTTTCTGTTTCATAGAGTTTTTTTGTCCTCCAATAAATTAATAAACTTATAAACAGTTATACCCTTGACATAAGTTGGGTTTTTTTCTAAATTCCCCCAAAATAGGTCTATCAACCATCACTCAAGGTCATTTTGAGGTTTCATTTTTAACACTGACAAACATTTTAAATAGTAGTCTGACCAACATTTCAAAATTTTGTTTTCATTCTGTATTCCGTACGAAAACTTCTGCGGGAACTATATTGACTATGTTAAAGATTTAACTCCCTACAATGAGTGGTGGTGGATTAGACATTAGAAATAATACCTGGCTCAATAATTTATAGGTAATTTACAAACAAAACCATAAGAGTACAGGATTTGGTAACATCTCCTGTTCACCTTCCCCATCTAATTTCCCAACTCAAAGTAAACACTAACTGGATAAATACGCACAATGCTTTAGTAAACAGTTTTGCTCAAGCAATTGTGTTTTGCTTGCAGAACTCCTTCAAAGCTCTGTCATGAGAATAATCAACAAACTCCAGCAAAACCATAAGAAAAAGACATAAAGGAGAACCTGCAGTTGTTGAATCAAAACCTGAAGGAATTATTTGCTCTCTAAGCATACATGACAACACTAAAAACTGCAGTGGACATTACTCCAAGTTGAATGTACACTCAATTCTTTACAGCTGCAAAAGAGATCGTGTTTACAAGATCTAGGGTGTTGACAAAGATGGCACAACCAGCCATGGAAAACAGTTATAAAGCCTAAGGTTTGGGAAAAACAGGACCTGGTCTTCCATTTTTGCAGAACAGTAAAACCGAGTGCAAATCATGAAAGTAAAGTTGTGATAACAAATGAAATCAGAATGCTAAATCATAGAAAAATCAATGTAGGAATTACAATATAAAGACAAACAACGCCCAACTCACTGAATATTTAAAGTGAACATCCTCAAGTATTGACATATTCCTTAAAAATGGCTAACTTGTCAAAGCGTTTTCTTTGAAACATATGAAAAATTGTACTCGGCTTTTTCCTGCTAAAATTAAAGTGTCTGCTCCAATAGGGGAGCACAAAGAATCACTGTGGAAAGCTCACACGGAATGAGTGACTGTCTGGGCAAGACAGGCCATGAAAAGATATATTTAAAAAGTATATTAATTACTCCCTGGAGCAAGCCTTGCTAGGAGATGCAGTCATGTGCACACAAGGAAGATAGAGAAAATTATAAAGCAGCTGAAATATATTTCAACTATTCCTTACTAACAGAAAAGCACCAAGATGTCTTGAAATTGGTCAGGACATCAGGGCCTGGAGGATACCAACTGCTCTGAGTGTAGGCTTGACTTAGCAGAGCTGGAGATACCAGTTATCAGCATCAAGTGCCAACTATACCCACCCAGTCTTGGGTATAGTTTCCCTCAGGTTGGTGCAAAATTTCCCTTTCAGAGTTTCTCTGGTTCCATTTCATCCTCACCATCTAATTTAAAAAAATAAATTAAAAAAAAAAAACATTGAAGACATGGGAGTAAGCCTGTAACTTAAAGTAGTATTTGGCAAAGAGGTTGTTTCCTTGAAGAGATAAATGTTTGCTTTCATTAATAAGGAATCAAAATCATTCTTAGATAGAAGTAATGTTGTCAAAGGAAAAGGCAAAGCCAATTACTACACCAATTAATGTCCATTATGCTCAGCGTTGTTTAAGAATGTCCATGAGATCCAGCTACAGGAACACTTCAGTACAAAAGCAAACAAAAATCCCCAAACCAACAAACAACAACAAAAATTGAACTAAAAACAACAGCAAAAAAACTCCACCCAACCAACAAAAAATTGCTCAGATAAACACAGCTAGAAATAAAAAAAAAATCTGAATACTTCTCTTCACTTTGAAAAATACATTTCTGCAAACCAAATAAATAGATGAAAAATTACTAGAAATAAAAAAGCTGAATATTAGTAACCACAATAATCACCAAACTCTTAGTCTGCACTCTGGTATATGCATGTGCAAGTACTTATAAACTGAAAAACCCACAGTAAATGTGGGGAAAATGTGGCAGGATATTGGATGAGGTGCATTATTTCCTTTAGAATGTGTTTCCCTGCAGACAAACATTATGATTGAAGCTTCAGCTATGCAAGATTTAGGAAAAACATGCTGCAAATAAACCAGAATTTTCCAATTTTTTATTCCATTTTTAACACTCAATAATCAAACACAGGTCACAGGTACCTTCCCAAATCTACCTTAATTTCCCTGAGTGTAGTTAGATATGATCTCAGAGGACACATAAAACTGAGAAAAGGGAAACTGAGTGTATTCTGCAATAGAAAACTGTGTATGTCAGCAAATGACAGGGTAAAGTTGTAGGATCATGACCATGCAAGATTCATAGAAAAAAAATCCAACACTGAGATTAAAACACTCTGCCTTAGCAAACAAAAATGTCTTCTACTTTCTGCTTACAATTTTTTTTCCTCTTCAAATACCCACAAAATCAAAAACTGTAGGTGAAGATAATCCATTATCATTGGAGAGCAGCACAGCTTTAAAACACCAAACCCCTTCAGTTCCCAGTGGTTTTGGGGGCTTTTATTTTTGGTTTGTTTTGGGAGGTTTGGTTGGTTGTTTAAAACCAAACCAAACCTTTCCAAATGGATTCACACCTGCATAGAAAGTACTTTCTACTCCACTTGTGTCTAGTCTGTCTTACCCAGATATTTCAATATAAAGGTTTGTAGTAATATCTCCCTCTGCATCAAAACTATGCACAATTATCAGAGCTTGTAAGTCTCCCAAGTTCAGTTGCTTCTCCTCACAGACTTTCCAGAATCTAAAGAACGGTATTTTAAAATATAACACAATACTGACACTGTAGAATTTACTTCTGCCTCTTAGCTGATAATGCCCCTCATTCCAACAGCACTGCAAACCAAAGAACCCCAACAGGGAGCAATGCACTGCACCTGCTGAAGCTCTTAATGAGAATAATAGTGCTCATTTCTGTGATATTATTTATCACAATTGGAGCACATCCTTTTTCCCTATGGTTAGAAATACAGATCCACAAAAAAATTATGTCTCATGATGGAGGAACAAAGATGTCAGAGATAAGTGTATCAACTTACAGATTTCACCTATGAGATTACACCTCTGTTGTGAATACAAAAGAAAATTACCAGTAAGTAGTAAGGAAAATAAAATACTCCTCTAGAAGACATAATTATGGAAAATTCTGAGTTTTTTCAACTGGAAAAAGGAGGATCCTCCCACTGTCTGACCATATCAATCACAGAGTGAGACACTTGTCCAAAGCTGATTGAAAATACATAAATTACAGCAGAGTTATTTTCTCCTCACAGTTTAGGCTGGCTGCTGAAGTGCTGTTTATGCACAGAACAAGCTATTGGTACTCTAAATTAAATTGCAGGTTCTCCCCCCTCTTTACTGCATGACTGCATACAGAACCTAGAGACACTAAGGCTCCCTGCTGTTCCATTTTTTTCCTTGGCCACAGCATGGGAGAAAAGTCTTTCCAATGATTCATTTTTCATTTGCTTTAATAGGAACATATACATAAAAATAATAATAAAAAAGGGCAACAAAATAAAATACTACAAAGATGATGCAATTATCACCTTGGGAATAGGAGAAGGAATGAGCCAGACACGACAGATGTGAGCTGCATCAGTTAATGTCTAGTTGCCAGGCTCCTGGATACTGAAATGGTGAAAGAAGCCTTACAGAATATGACTGGAAAGGTAATGGAAAGCAGACACGAACTTTTGATTGATGGTTAGATACAGCACTAAACTTAGACTTCAGAAAAGATGAAGAATATTTAATTCTTCATTAAAATGGTGCTGAAAGAATGGTGTCAAACTCAATTCACAGTTAGTATTTCAGCTAATTACAGTCACACATTTAAAATTACCACAAATGTGGGGGAAAAATTGAAATTAAATTTGTGTAGGGAAGCATAGCAGTTAAACAGTGATTATCAAGGAAAATTATGTGGCTTCTGGGAAGCACTGAAAGCACTGATCCCAAATAACTTACCATTCATGGGTAAAAGACTATGCACATTTTATAGTTCCGTGGAGTATTACTTTGTCTTCAGCGAGAGGAGAGGAACGTCCCTGAGCATTCCACAGCAAAGCCCACACATCCTGCTCCAAGCTGCACATTGCTGAGAGCCAACGCCACAGAAGCTCGAGCCTGCTCTGCAGCAGGCTCTGCTTTTATGCAAAACTATTCAGAGCGACTCTTACAACCTCTGTTGAGACAAGTGAAATCTCCTTTTCCTGTTCTGCTGGCAGTGGCTGTGTCCGCACAGGAGGAGCAGAGCTGCGGAGAAAAACACTCGGTGCTCACGACTCATTTCTGACATGGCACGCATTTTTAAAGACCTTAAGTTCTCCACTTCGTACATCTGACTGGGGTCAGATGCACAAGACAAACTCATGGGATAATTTTCCTGATTTGAGCCTATCTGCATTTAAGGGCAGGTGAGAAGTGAGCTTGCCAGCTGCCTCCTCTCGCTGTGCTTCAGTTCACCCTGCAAATGGCCACGGGATGTAAAGAGTGGATGTGTACCAAACTCTGCAAACATGCAGTCCAGGGGCTACCTGATGAGCTCCAAACACCTATTCAGGACTATGAGAGCTAGAAAAGATGAAATCAAGACAAGTCAGAGCTGAACTGCAACAGGCAGCATTTCTGGATGAAAAGCTCTTTCTGCAGACCTCATCCTCGCTGATATTTGAGGCAATATTACACAACATGCGAGAAAGACACAGCCTGTGACAAACAATGTCGACATGATTAGCAGCTTAAAAAAACCAAAAAAATTGAAACTTTTTTTAGTTAATGATTTCTGGGGTAGAAAGCAGATATTTTTTCAGCTTTACTGTTTTAATTGCAGAACCCACTCGATGGCAAAGGTTTTCAAGGGAAAATATAATTAGAACCGATTCAAAAGGCAAATAACTTCTCTCTTGGTTTCACTCCCACCAAGTAGGCAATGGCTTTAAAGCTATATTTAGGCTTTAATAAAGCCATTTCCCAATCTGAATTTTATAGTGAAAAAAACCAACAGAGTTTAACTTAGGGAATAATGTGTTCTTGATCACGTGCTGGAAATCTGATTGACTAACAAGCTGCTGCTAAATTATAGCTATCTTTTTGCAGTGGACAGTCCCATTCTTCAAGTTCTTTTCCGACTTCCATCTTTTCCAAATCTCTAATAAATTTGTGAGAAGAGAGACACAAGCCTCCCATCAGGCCAATGGTACCTGTGAGTTTTTCAAGGATCTTTCTATTAACCTTCTACTCCCATGTGTAGTCCTCATTTTTGAAGTAACAGGAATAAATTCAACCAAAGGCAACACTCATATTGTTTTTTCAGCTAGACCTCTATTATTAATTCATATTTTAGTGTCAAAAACCTAGTCATGTTGGACAAAACAGCTGTCATACCTTCTGCCCCAATATTTAGTATCTTTGTCAGTGATCAGGACAAAGGAATCATTGAGCACTTGAGGCTGCAACTCAAGTCACCATGCCTGGAGATATTTAAAAGATGTGTAAATGTGGGACTAAAACATGGTTTAGTGGTGGACTTGGCAGTGTCAGCTTAATGGTCGAACTTGAGGATCATAAAGGTCTCTTCCAACCTAAATAATTCCATTTTTGTGTGAACACCACCAAGTGAACAGCAGAGCCAAAGGTCTCCCACAGGTGAAACAACAATGCTGTAATTACTGTCAGCCACAATTTGAAGGTTGTATTCAGATTTCCAAGCTGAAGTGATGACACAATCACTGACTACTCAGAATCAGGTCTTTCTGAACATGTACAGTCTCACACAATAATTGAAGTTATTTACTTCAGAACATTCATCCTAATTCTTCTTCTGCTCAGATATTCAAGAAAATGCCTGGGCATTTGAATACCTTCAAGGATATATTGATAAAAGGAGTATATTGATAAAAATGAGAAGCTCTTGATGGCCAAAACAAATTATTACAAAGCACCAAAAATAAAGATCTGTTCTTTTACTATCTTCCATTTCTACTCACATCCTAATGGTGATAAATGATAAACCATGACCTTTTTCAGTAGATAATAACAATCATGGTTTTTAAGAAACACTTACGGGGAAAAGTGAGTCTTTCAGGAGAACATATGTCTTCATTTTTTCAGTAAAAGGCGGGAACAGAAACACTTTTGTTCTGTTTGTTTGCTGTTATTTTGGTTGGGTTTTTATTTGGGACCTTTCAGTTTGTTTTTTGCGGTTTTTTTTTTTTTTTTCTCCTTTAATTCAAATATCACTGATTAATTCCTGGCAGACAGCACAAGCACATTTTTAGTGACATTCTGAATTACTTAAGAGAAAATTTCAAACATCCATAATTCAGAAACCTCAGTTCCCTAGACATCCATTTCAACATCAAAATATTTACCCTATGTTATTTTAAAATAACTTTCAAACTTCATTTTCATCATTAATCGATTTTTCCTCTAAAGATTGCACAAAAGCCACCTTTTAAATGAACTTTGTAACTAGAACACAGAATGCAGAATAATGCAAGCTCGTGGAAAGGCTTCTGAGATTATTCAGTCTTTGGCAACTTGGAAGTTCTTACTTTCAAGATAAATGTACTGGTTTCAGAAAAACAAGATTGTACAGTTGCCTGTCCCCTGGCACCTTGTAACTATAACTGGACTGAGCAAATTAAGTTTGACCACCACTGAGCAAAGATGTGCAGCCTTTAATTAGATAGCATGGGAGTGATGGCTACAGGCCTGGTGGATGGAGCATGGTTATTGTGCCATTTTCAACCTTTAGAATATTGAACAGAGCTGTGAAACGGGAAAGGCTCGAAAAATCACCCCACCATGAGAAAAGGCATTTTATCCTAAAGGTTTCTGTAGTGTTTAAGGGACTTCACAGTAGAAGTGAATAATGATCTGAAAGAGAAGAACCAGTGGACTCATCAAAATGCAAATAACAAATGAGAGGAAAGTACAAAATAAGGCAGTTCTGTTTCCACATTTCCTGAAACTGTACCAGATGGCCCAGTGCTTGCCTTTCATTAACTAGTGTGCTGGGATAAAGCTGTGTTAATTAAATCACTAAACTACCTCTAATTCTCTGTTATTTACTAATTCAACAAATTTAATTTTTTTTTCTGTTTCGTTCAATACACCAAATTCTAATTAAGTCTCGCAAAGTTGAAAGGATCAATAATTAAATAAAATAGATGAATAATGATAGGTGGTTGTCTGTTATAGCATTATCCATAAAACACAAGTTCAAGGCACAAACTAGCTCATGTGGAAGGAAGATTTTGCACTAAAGAGACCTCATGGAACAAAATATTGAAGGAAGAACTTCCTAATACACTTGCTAGAGACTTATTTGAGCATTCCCCTCCATTTTGCCCTCCACTTACAGGCAGTCCTGGGAGATTTGTTAGGAGATGTTCCTCTACCCAGCCACAGTGAGTTAAAAAGTACTTTCTTTTTCAAGATGCTGGAAATTTGAGAGCCAGGAGGAAATAAAATAAACAAATCTGTGAATTCCCATGCAAGGACTCAGGTAGGTTTCTGAGTCCAGGCTGAGGAGGTACAACAGCACTAGGAAAACACAGTCCAAGTCCAGCAGGCATAAAAAACCCTGGAGCTTATGGAGTGAGGAGCAGGAAGCAAAAGTCCTGGGTCATATTGCTCAAAGAGTAACACAGCATAGCTCAGGGTCCATCTTTATCCAAAATACTCAAACTCTTCAAACAAACAAAAACCTTCTTGCAGCTGGGGTGCCAGCCTACTTTGTAGCAAATGTCAACTCCTCAGAAAATATTTGTGAAATCACAAGAAATACTGGGATTTTTTTTGTAATTGTACACGTTTTGGAAATAAGAGATTTGTGAAGAAAACTGTTGCTCTAAGAGGAGAAAAAAAAAACCCCAGAAAAACAAAAGCAAACCAAAACAACTACAATGATTACAATTGACACTCAGTGTTTGCATTCCAGCTCCATCCCTAGCCAGTACCCTTTTCTCATTCTGCTATACAAGGGGAAACATCCTGCCACTAAAATGTCTTTTAGACTGTCTAATCCATGAAACCAGTGCAAATTTACCCACCACAATACAGGAAAATCTTCTGTCAGGAGACAGAAAACATTGTTAAGCAAAGAATCCTGCCTAAATTCCTCTTTTAGTAAAAGACAGGACTGTGTTGGATACTGTTGAGTGGACAGTGGAAACAGCACCCAGGGTTAATTACCACATTTCTCTACAGAAGAAAGATTATCAGCAGCACAGAGAATAGATAACTACTTCCTTTGGTAACAGCTGTGGCACTAATACTCTTAGAAATTTGGCAAACAACCCTCCATCAAACATCCATGCCAAATGCTGATCTGTGTGCATGACAGGTGTAACTAACCTGCCCAGCTATTAATTCTCCCCATATCTGCATTTATGATACTCAATTATGTAGTTTCTTGAAATACTCCCATGTGAATTAAGCCAGTGCCAAAGAGCTGGAAGATATTCATGTTGTCTTTTACAAATTATTATTTGATTCCTATGAAATGGTGAGATCCTAAGAAATATTTTGCCCATTAAGAAAAGCCCCAGTAACAGATGTAGGGTATATGTGTATAGGACACATTAACTCCGTTTTTCTGCTGAAGCATTAGTGAAAAGAAAAGCGAGAGTAAGCACCTGAATTACACAAAAGGATGATTTTTTTGGTCAGCTTCTCATGTGGCTGGCTCAAGAATCTGAGTTTAGAGGAACCTGGGAGGCCCAGAGCCTGCTCAGGCAGATGAACAGACTGCTGACCTGCCCAGCCCTTGGATAAAGCACGTGGCACTTCTTCCTCCATCCTTCTGGAATCCTGCTTAGAAAGCACACTCCAGGTACAGGATGTGCAATGACTCATGGCTGAAACGCTGATTAAATCTCCAGTGTGACCCCTTTTGCCTCTGAGGGCAGCACATCAGCCTACCCTGCCCTCTCAACCCTGACCCAGTTCAGCCCCTCCTGTCCCCAGCAGCACCAGGGCTGAGCAGGTCACTTGGGATCAGTTGGCAAAATTCACAGAGCTACCCAAAAGTTAATTTTTGGCTGCATCCATAAAAAGGTTGCAGAGCATCATTTCTCAGAGTTGATGCATAAATCTCTTGTTAATACACAGATATTTTCAGAATGATTAAGATGCAAACACACCATGAGGTAGGAACCCTAACAGCTTTCATGCTGGATTTAACTGAGATAAAAGTTGTAGCCAATTTCAGTTATATTAACTCGTGCTTCTTAGGTTTGGGGATTTTTTTTTTTTCATATTTACCTAATTAGGCATAAAGTCTTCATCAAAAATTTTTGTTTGGTTATTTTTTTTTATTAATTCCTTTTTAGAAAGGATTGTTTAGCAAATGCATACAGGCAAAAAAAATCAAGAAGTTCAGTGGTCAAACTCCATTCACAGCCAGACAGAGTAGCTGATGTAGGGATGACACACAAACGTGCAGACACGTACACAGAAGCAGAAAATCTGAACTGAAGCCTGCCTTCGACTCAGAGCACCCAAAGCAAGAGCAATTTAAATGTGCTGCTTTTCCATCAGCCAATTCCCAATGAGGAAACAAGGCTGATTCCCCTGCTTGCTGACTGGTGACATTTCTGTTCAGAGTTTCCTGTGGAAAATTACTGCCCTGAATGGGTTCCTCTCATGAAGAAACCATGGAGGGAGGTGAAACATCCATAATTATACTTTCTTCTGATTGTTTACGATGCTCAAGCCACACTGCACCTCTTAAAGGAATTTAGAAGGTTCACAGTCTTCAAGGGATGATGCTCTACTGAATATCAAACAGCAAGCCTAAAGTTTCCTTCACCTGTTCCAGGGCCACAGCAGCCAAACTTAGAAAGGCTCAAAACCTATTTTCAAAGCAGGGTTTTCTTTGTAGGTTGTTGGAAAAGGTTGGGCTTTTTTTCATCTGTTTATATTTGATATTTTCTTTGTGCAAGAAAAAAAAGAGGAGTATATTTGATGTATTTCTTTCTTACTACTGTTCTGGAATTGAGAATATCGAGAAACAAAGCTTGAATGATTGGAGAATATTTGCAACAAGTTTAGTCTGGGAGAAAAAAAAAAACTTTTGATCTTGTATAAAACAATTTGTTCTTGTACAAAAAAAATAGGTGAAGTGAAAAACACTTCAGAAGGGCAGCAACAGGCATTTGGAAAAGTATTTTACATTTCTTGTATAAGATATATGGAAGAGGAGAATGATAAAGTAAATAAATGTTGCTATTATTGACATGCCCTGATGGAAGGGAAAATAAGACAGAGATTCAATTAAATCAATTAGAAAATAATTCAATTATTGAGAAAATAATCGTATTGAACTGGCATAGTAGGCATTCAAGATGCCATATTACAAAGTCCAGCACATTCCCTGGTAAATTAAATGGTCATCACAGAACATAAGTTTGCTTTTTAAATCTTAATCTTAAATTTGCAGTTCTTTTAAATCTAAATCCTTTAAATTTACAGCAACTCACCTGGAGATTGCTACACTATCTGTTACTACACCAGTTAATTAACATATATTATCAGCTACCAAATTTGATCTGTGCAGAATTACAAAATTCTGTTCTTCCGTTGAAACACACTTTGTGGAACAATTTTTCCACAATTATCAATAGAGTTCCTCAAGAGCAGAAATTACATTTTGACCCTAAATTGCCTGGTTTCTTCTTTCTTGGTCTCAGACATAGCATTTCAACTTGCTCATTTCTAGAGAACAGGTAAACAAATTAAAGGCCTAAGTAAATTATTTCAATCCTACAATTTAAATGTCCAAACCCTCCAGTTTCAGGGTGTGTAAAGCAATAATGAATAAATCTGCCCTAATCACAAAGTAGTCCACTCTTACTTAGCTTGGCATTTCCTGCTGACTTTTTGCCAAGTGATTTTTAGGGGAATAATTATGCTTTTGTGCTACTCTCAGAAAACTGGCAATATGTACAACGTCCCTGTATGCACTGGAGTGCAGGAATTTCACAGGCACAAAGCGCTGTGGGTACCCAAACTGCCCTTGTATTCCACATCTCATTTAAAAACATAAATTTCAATTAAAAGCGAGATATTTTCTACCTTATAACAAAATCCGGTTCGTTCATCTTTGACCCCATACACCCAAACTGTCAGTTGTAAGTAAGCTGGCTGCAGTACCATTCTAATCAGATTTTTAATTCATATGGTGGCTATTGGCTCCTTGGCAATCTCAAATAGCTGCTCTGATTTATTTTTTCCAAACAACAAGTAATTTCAAACTTTAGATACCTTGCTAATAGGTCCCTAGACACGTAAAGCTCATTGGTAGTCCCAAAATAATGTTATAATCATTAAAATATCCCAAAATTTTCACAACAAATTTTAGCATTATGTATTATTTCAACACACTAAGCAGCAAGTAAAAATTCAGACCTAAGGGCTGAAGCCACCTTTGCTACCTTTTGCTTATTCAGTCATGATTCTCATCCATAAATTACCTGCTACCTTCAATTAAATGAATGTACACAACCTTCTCTTACATATTTCTTTTCTAGTTCATCAATACTCACTGGTGATATTTACACACCAAGAGAGAAACTAAGTCCATACCCATCCTCCAGTAATTCTGCCACAACGAAGCAGGTGAGAAACAGATTCTAAGAGCACTGTACACAGCAAATTAAGATTTCAGGAGATTCATTTTAAAGATGGATCCCACACAAACACAAAAAATAGGTACCTCAGGATATGCAACACACAATGTAAAGTTTATTTTTCATAAATTTTCCATTTTTTGGGTCTGTCAGATTTGTTACTGAAAATCCACTTTCCTTGAGAAATTGTGAGTTCCCCAAAAATGAAGAAACTTCCCAAACTAGTAAAATCAAATTCATCGGGGAAAGACTGCAATTCAGTAATGGCAGCTGATCCAAAATTTTACCTGCTCTCCCCATCCGTAAAGGATTAAAGAAGACATTTGGGTTTGCTGAAGTTTCATATAATAATATGTAATAAAAAATTAATTATATTTTCAGAGGGAAAT
Organism: Brachypodius melanocephalos; assembly: GCA_013398615.1. Lineage (NCBI taxonomy): Eukaryota > Metazoa > Chordata > Aves > Passeriformes > Pycnonotidae > Brachypodius > Brachypodius melanocephalos. Next base: position 5,232,974 of record VZSR01000028.1, on the reverse strand, counting down.
AAAACAATATTGTGCTAAAAGCACCGTTCTGCCAACAACAGCAAAAATTAACAGTAGATGTTAGAGAATAGATTCTCTTTTCTTCTAAAGAAAAATGTGATAGGATAGAAATTTAGAAGTCTAAATCCAAAACTCTAACCTACACAATTTTATTATAGTTTCTAATTAAACTATCCCCTCATGAACCTATTAGCACAAAGATTTTTTTAATGCCAAAATGCTGATTTCGAGAAAAAAAAATTATTGTTTATGTTTCTTCTTCACAGGTGGAATCAACCGCTGAAGTGCACTGCTAGCTGTTTATAAACGGCTTTTGTTAAAACAAGCTAGTGCTGCAAATATTTTAATCACAGGTTGTAAAAGCAGAGAGAAAAAGCAAGTTTTTGTGGTGAACAAAGCAGCCTGTCACACTATTGTGCCCCGAGGGCGAACAGAATGCGAGATGCTTTATCAAATAACATAAAAACAGCTTGTACCTTTTTTACATTAATTGGCTCATGATTGAACTTTAATAAACCCACAGCCTTCTCCTTAAAAGTTTCCTTCCAGCTTTTAAGCGTTGCCTTTTTATTTCAAATTTCCTTAGTTAACTGAATTCCAGAACAAGCTCAGTGCAGTCGCAGCCTTTTATTCTATTTCAAAGCATTTCAAGCCAGCATGCAGGCTCTTGCTCAAAATATTTTGTTACCATTTTCATCCTGCTTATTTATCTTTTCAGCTGGCTCTTAGGTATGTTTTTACTTTCACAGCTTGCTCATCCAAAGGTCTATTATTTAAATGTCCTCTAAGACAAGAGTAACTATTTTGAACACAATACAAAAGGAAAAAAAGAAACCAGTGCAAAGTACACATTTAAAATCATGCTTGCTGCAAAATTGCCTGTTTCTTGTCAACAGCTGCCACATTTAGACAACCAAAGATATCCAGTACATAAACTTGTTGAAACACTGAATTTCTCTTCAGCTTTAGATTCATCCATTATGAGGGAAAAAAAAAAATTCCCTTATTTGCCTCTCACTGTAAGAGAATTTCCTGAACCAAACAGCTGGGAAATAAAAATGCAGGTAGTCAAAACAGAGCAAGTAACAGAAATTAACTTCCACGTGAACTCTAGAAAAGCAATCAGCTTATTCAGCATGGCCATAATTAGTGAAATGGCTGAGGAAAGAAGAGCTTTCACAAAAACTCACACACTTCTGAAAGATGATATTTTAGCATCTGTGGATAACAAAATTGTATCTCATCTCTGCAGAGATATTGCATTAATGCTATTGAATCTTCTCTTCAACTCAATGTCCACAGAAATTTTATGGATGTTCCAATCCAATCCTATCACTGTTGACAAGACCAACCACTACAATTACAGTGTCTTTAAGCTGAACCATTAAAAATAATTTATTCACTGAAAGACCAGGTCAAATTGCATCTCCTATGTAAGGAAACACATGCTTACTAGCACAATATTTTTCTTCCTTTTGCAGAATTTCAGAAGAGTCACAGGGAGTGAGCAAGGATTATGGAGGAGTCTGTGAACTGCTTTCCTCAAGCCTCAGAAGATTCAGTATCCAACAGGTTTTTTTTTGTGCTGGGTAATATTTGTCTGGCTTCCATGCAGCTTCTCTACTACCCATTTTATGAGGCACTTGACAGTAGTGTGAATTATCCCTTCATTTTTACAGTTTTGGTATGTACTTAGCAAAATTAGATGCCATTAGGTTTATAACACCACAATTTACTTAGTCTGCAGATTGTAACTCTTACTATTGATTTCAACGAACAAGGAAATCAAGTTTGCCTGGAGGCAAAGGGCTTTTGTATTTCCTTATCTCAAAATTCCTACAAGTCAACCAGAACCCAATTAATTTTTTAAAAGGAGGTGTGATGGTCTGAATTTGAAATCCTGTCTCAGAAATCCCCAAGTCTCTGTGATGGGATGTGTGGCTACTGCAGAATTAAATTGCTTCCAAACTTCATTAGAGTGATACTTGTTGTGCACATCAACAGCAAACTGTTTTAATAATTCACTTAAGATTTTGCACTGCCTATTTAAATTCTTCAATACTTCCTCAATATTAAAGAAAAAAGATTCAATGCTGTCCTTACTCTGTCTATCCCAGAATAGTTCGCACTCAAACACTTTGTCAGCCCAGAGACAGATTTACTGAGTTCAGCTAAAATGGAGACTCTTAAATCCCCAAACATTAATCCTCTTTATTCAACAGGGGGTTTAGAATGAAACATAAATACTCTGGTTCAAAAAATTGTGTGTGGAGTCCAAGTATGACAGAGCACATCGCAGACCATTAGATTAATTATTTAAAAAGCAAAAATAAAAGTTAAATGGTGACGTTTTATCTGCCTGGGCCTCTACAGAGCACAGAAGCACAGAATGATTCCAGTTAGGAGAGATGATATCCAGTGGGTTCTGTAGTAAGGTCCAGCTAGAGCAGACTACCAGGGATTCTGCCCAGTGGATATTCTGCAAGGATGGATATTCACCGCCTCTCTGGGGAGCTTGTTCCAATGTTGATCACCTTCGAGTTGAAAAGAACTTTCAGCATATTCTGGTGGGATTTTCCTTTTTTTTCTGGTGAATGGAAGGTGCCTGAAAGATCCTGGCTCAGTTTTCTCTCTATCCTCCAATGTTTGCCTTTCTTAGTCTCCAGGAAACTGTTCCAATCTCCAGACATTCCAAAGACCATAGTGTGGCCTTCCAAGAACATTATCCACCTCTCAGCATGCTCAGATGGCTGGAATTCAGCCCTACTACCTCTGCATCTCTTGGTGAACCCCTTGGCTCTCCTCTGGGCAGCAGGCACAGCTGTGTCCATGTGTGTCCATCCAAGGCAGCACCACAGCCAGGCAAGCCACAGCTCCACATTTCTGTAACCACAGCTCTGCAGCTGGGCACAGATTGCCATTTCCTTTGGTTTGCTCTTTACATTGCATGCATTTGTGTGCAAGTATTTGAGATGTCACCCTGTCACCACTGCTTTCTCAAGGGAAGCTCCACAATCCCCCCCTCTCAGGCTGTCTCTCCCAGCTGTGTCTCTTCTCCCATCATGTCAGTGGCGTGGCTGGCTTTATTCTGCTCTCTAAATCAAGAAGCTTGTTTCCTTTCTCTTTCCAAGATGTATAAGCCTTCTAAATTAATGAGTTGCATGAGGTACTTTGGAGGAGGGCGCTAAAGAAACTGAGTGTCAGTGATATTTTATTTGTAAATGCCTACTTAATGTTAATACTGGACTATATTTCCACCACCCTAGGGTATCTGTAACAAACTGTCCTAGTATTTCCAGACTAAAGCAACTGAGAGTTCTTGCTCATGTGTCAATGCAAAAATATTGCAGAACTAATCCTTTTGTTTGAGAAAGAATATGTATGTTTAAGCTATTCAATAAAGAGTTATCTAAAAAATAAAAAAGGCAATAGGTTCATTAACATGCAAACCCATGAGAAAATGGAAGTACATCCTTGACTCACAGAGTCAAATGCAAGTCAAGTTACACTTGACCTGTTAGTGATTTATACCCACACACATATAGAAGGAAAAAAATAATCTGAGAAAGGAAGAAACTGGCTCAGCAAACAGAATTATTTTAGTGATTGCTGATAAATCTCTGAAACTGATGGAAAACCTGTTCAGCATCACTGAAGTCAGTGGAGCTCTGCTGACAGATCCCTCAGAAAGGTCAGATTTTCCCACCGTCATCCACCCCTTACCAAGACATTTCTTTCTTTTGCCATCATGCCTAGAAATGATTCAGTTCCCTTAATTACCTATCTTGAACCTGACAAGAATCATTTAAGGAGCTTGTTTAACAACTGAACCCATAGTCTCCAATATTTATTAACAGAACCAGAGCAGAGTCTTATTTTGTCCAATCAATAACAGTTTGAAATAATTAGAGCTCAACCAACCACAGCACCACATACCTTGCTTACTATTGTATTGTAGCCTGGGAAACCTTTAAGATCATGTTTGATGCATTTTAAACATTTATTTAACATATATATTCCCTTAGCCTTTAGGTCTCTGGATGGCACAGCAAAAAATAAAAAAGTAAATAAAGCTCATTGATCAAAAGCCCATTGTTACCACTCTCTCCTAATGGCAGCATCCCACCAAAGATAAATCCTTTTTCTGGACATCACTATTCAAATTATAAATACTATAGAGAAAGCAGTGAAAACCCTACCTAGTGTTACCAAAAACAAAAGAAAAATCCATTTGAAACTGAACCATCTTCTGTAGCTGAAAGGTCCACAGCCAAGACCAAACTCAACTTCTCAAAATGCAAGTTTGTTGCTGCTAGTAAGGACAGTTCACAGTTCTTGACAGTAGAAATGAAGTTGAATCATCTCAGCACTGGTAAGCAACTTAAAATATTTAAGAAATGACCCATCAAAAACTAAAGTTCAATTTGTTAAAAAAATGCATGACCACTAGAACAGAATATAGGAACCTTCAATCCTAAACTTGCAAACTTAACAGCTCTTATTGGTCGAAAAGACTGATTTTTCCTTCCTTGCTGTAAAACTATGGTTCTGCAGTCAGTGAGGAAGATATCTGTATGGATGGATGAAAGAGTCATAAGTATTCGTGTTTCACTCAAGAGTATCTCAAAGTTTAATTATAAAGAGTAACACAATAGCTGTTGTAGATCTGTCATTCATTTTATGATTTCCCAGGGCAAACTAGTGCAAATTTGGTCACATATATCACCACACACAATGGTGGAATGAAAATGTTTGAGACAGGAATAGCTGGCCACACTGAAAACCCACAAGGTAGACAACCTGTTATGCACAGGCGTTAAAATCTGAACTAAATATAATGGAAGCTTATAAAAATACAACATAGTGCTTCATAGGACTATACACAGAATTTTACCTATGGTCCCCTTGCCTAAAATTTCAGTTGGGTTTGTGTCATACATTCACAAGCCAAAATAACCATTTATCCATTTGATAAAATCTGGCAAAAACAAAGTTATTTTTATAAACATGATTTTCAAATGCTCTTCTTCATCCAGCTCCTAAACTCCTTTCCAATTGGCTGTTCAGATATGAGCTTCCATTCCCTAATATCTAGGTGAGTCTTTTTTTCCTCTCTTCCCCTCTTGAACTCTGAGTATGTTTTGCAGATGTTAAGGTATTACCATTGTTTGAAAAATAATATGCTGGTGATGAGAGACAGCTAACAGCACCAGAAACCAAATCTTCAACCATAGGATTGGTCAACTGGGCAATAGTACTGCCACCTGTGCCAATTGTGTTTTCAAGCCTGTTTGGCATTTATGAATTGTTTTCTCTCTGTTCGGAGGTTTTCCTTGATGCTGTACTCATGCTTTATTGCACACATGGAACCTATTAACTTCAAAGGTATGTCAGGTGAGCAACCCTGCAGAAACTCGTGAAAACGCTTGTGCATCTGAAAATTCACATATTGAAATCCTTCATTTCATCTTCTGAGATTCTTAGTAAGACATCGAGCTGCAGCCAATAGATTTTTTTTTATTTCTTATCTCAGCATTTCTAGAAAATTGGGACACCAGCTCCATTTCCACAGGAAACACCAAGCTATTGGCATCTACTTCTCTCCAATATATCTGAATCTAAAAAGCTACTTCTGTGGGACTCTAGGACAAAATTTTGCTCTATTACTCATCTATTGTGTCCTGTTGTGCAACTGCTACTTTCAGGCTACATCAATCCTAGAAATAACTCCTGCACAGCCACACTGGCATGTCTTCCTTCCATTTAATCACCAGTTCCCATTTTCATCCCATTAAGATTTGGGGACTATAATCACATTTCCCAAACCAAATGGGATTAACATTCAGTCTCCTTTCTCTTTCAATAAGCACAATATCAAGGGATGGGGTGACAGCAGATTATGCCAGAAAGGTGCACATTTATTAGAACTGGAGGTTTATAAACCATGGCTAGTCACAGTGCAAGAATGGGAAGCTCTGACCTGCCCCAAAAAAAGGGCTGTTTTGGAGCAGCTTGGTGAGAATGACTTGCTGAATCACAAACATTTGCTCCTAGCTCATTTTTTTCGAGAGAAGTACAAACCTGCTTCACTATAACTTCTAGTCTTTTTCCTTAGCATACCCTTCCCTACATCCTTTGTTTTCTGCAATATTTTTCCTAAGATGTGCCATACCCATTTCCCCTACACCTACCTTGACAATTTTCAGACGTCACGTTTGCTGTCACATCACACAATCCTCCTGCTTATTTTTCAAAGAAAAATAATGTTTGATCCAGGCTGTCCTTAAGACAAGCTGCAAGAATTTTCCTCCTTGACTTATTTGTGACTATCACATAATAGCTATGCACAGCAGGATGCAGTGTCTCTGAAGAACAGGTATAAAAATAAATGATTGCTCCTCCTTAGCAAAGCTACTTAGAGGAATCTCAGGCTTGAATCCCAAGGTCTGAGATTTCTTCTCTTTTGATTCTATTTCTGTTACTGCTAACAGTCTTTTTTATGAAAATACATGGTGTTAAAGAACTAAAGAAACTGGTCAAACAGATAAAATCCTGTGATGGCTTGAGTAATAAGTCAAGAAATCTGATATTCATCTAGTTTGAAATAAGGAACTTGGTGACTGGCAGCACAGATCCAGGTGAGGAGGCTGCAGCCAGAGAGATGCTTATGTTCCAGCACTGGGTAAAAAGCAGACAGCTTAAGAGCTGGTGGAAATCTATTGCTTCCCAAAGTAAAGTACCTCCATGGGGAGGGGGGAAGCCTAAAAAGGAAAACAGGGACTCCCTAAGGCAGTGAATGGGTGAGTAACCTGGGCATGTTTGACAGGGAAAGACTATTTTCACAGATGGAGATGACAGTGAAGGGTGAAATCTCAACGGGGCTGAACCCAAAGCAAAAATCATGAATAATAAGAACTGACCAGGCATCAGACAAAACCCCAAATATTTACCAGCCCTTGATAAGCACATGTGAGCCAGAGAAGTGGCCAGCAAGCTCACACACCCAAAAATGTAACACACCACAAGGCATTAGAAGTCAGTAGGAGGTAGCAAAGCCACCCACCAATGCAGCAGTTGCTCAGAAACTGCACATTACAGGACACAAAAATAGTGCTGTACATTATGGAATGGAAGCAAGAAAGTTTTGCAACAACATCCAATTAATGAATAGAAATATGACAATAAATGGCACAGCTCAGAAACCTTTCATATTAAGAGCCATTGTCATTTGGAGGCAGGGTGATCAGACACAAAAATTCCCAAAAAACATGTAGCCAGGCTCTGGCTATGTGATTTTTTTAAAATGGCACCACCTAAATTAGAGAATTGCACCTATCAGCGTTGTCGTGCCTGATTAAAAAATGCAGCCTGTGATGCGTAAAAGCGAGACAATGAGATCACCTGCAGTCTGAAGGAACCTTTCAAGCCACTTCTTGTGGGCAAGAAATCTGTGAGACTGTTGGAACCAGAGCAAGAACAGCTACCAAGTGAAATGGCTTTAGCTGTAATTACAGCAGCTATATTCACTGAAGGCAGGAGAAAAAGAAATTCAAAAGAGAGCGAGGAAAAAAAATCACCATAAGTTACAATACCGTTATTAAAGCAGGAGTTTTACTAATGACAATTCCAAATATTTAGATTTTTTTATTAGCTGCTAATAGAAGAGTGCTTTGGTCAGACACATTCTCCAGGACATTGGGCTTTGATCACTTTTCAGGGGTGTGCTGATCTGTGGCACCGATAGCAGGATCAGTGAAGAGCCTTTTTAATAATGATAATGGCAATGAAAAGCAGCTTCATTTACTTTATCCCACATGAATCTCCATTACTGTGAGCAGCCTAAGCCATGACAATACTGGTGCTAAGTAGCCATGCAAAAGCATGAGGCATTTTCTTACATATCTATTAAGAAAGCAAAATTAATAAGATCACATCTCAGTACCATGGTGCTCACTCTATTCATGCAGCTATACAATATATACATATCAGCTTCTGCACACCTGTGCTCATAAAGAAGCTGCAGGTTTAACCTGGATCCCCTTATCTCTGCTCACATCTGCAGTGCTGCTCTTCTTCCCCCGCTGTTTTCTCTTAAAGGAAGCCAAGAAAGCAGTATTTAAGTCTTTTGTCTTCTCTTTTGCAAATCCTGCACCGTTATCAGTTCCTGAGCAGAGAGAGTTTCCTGCCAGGCACCATGCCCAAAGCCTTGGCAGTCAGAAAGGTTTTAACTCATTCCAGGACAGATCTGAGCACTTTGCACTGAACAGAAACGAGACTGGTCACAGATTCAAACACAACTCGAGAAGTTCAGAATTTACTGAGATAAATCTCAAGCTGTCATTTTCAACAGCTGAAATACTGATTTTATCTCTCATCATATAAACTTTTTTTTTTTCCTCCTAGCACCATCTGAGCAGCTTGACTGAACCTTTGGTTGCCTTCCAGGTGAGCTAGGGCAAACATCTCCAGGTGACTGAGGGGCCACTCATCTCCTGGTACCCAACTTCAGGCAGCACAAGCAAGGCTGGGATGCTTCATCCCTCCCTCCTTTCAGGGGCTCCACCCCATGCCCGCAGCCCTGGGCCCCCTTTGATAATTCAGCCATCATTTACACCACCTCGGAATTAGCACATACACTGTGAAATAGGCCTTCAGCTAAGGATTTCATGGTTTTCCCAAAAAAAAAAAAATTAAAAATAAAACAAACATGCAACGTGGGTTCAGATTAAAATGGTGTAAATAGAAGTTAATGAATATTATTACTTGAGTTATTAGAACTTTCTGCTTGAAAAATTTTAATCTAATATTCCCATTTTTAGTATTGCCGACAGCACTGGGGCATGCAGTTCAATAGTTCAAAGCTACCAGCTTTATAATTGCTTTCTACAGACCTTAAAAAAGGCATTTAAGTTGCAGGATGTAACAGAATGGAATGAATTACCCATAGTCACTTCAAATGCAAGGAAAAAAGTTATTACTGTGCTTAGGTATTTATGTACCTTTTCCTTTGAGAAACACGAGGAAGAACTAAAAAGCATGGTAAACAAATGAGAGAAAAATCTGTAATCAAAGAATCAGGAATCCCCGGGCATTTCCAGCTCAACCATTGTTTTTAAAAGAGAGTTTAAGTTGAAATTTTAAGTGATACCACAGGTTTTTTTCCTTCAAGATGTAATATTTTAAAGACTGAATCACACTTTATTTACTCTTATCTGTGTTTTGTGTACTCAGTAGACAATAACTTGGATTTATCTCATAATGCAGCTCACTCATGACCAAAGCTGTAGCTAGCATTTTTCAGGTTAAATAATATTATAGTTTGTTGGCAAATCTATTTTAACATCCCCAGTTAATATTGCATGTGGAGACAGTACCATTGGAAAATGGAATTATTTTGTCCTGGTACTGACAGCTGCCTTGCTGACAATACCATCAGATTCACCATTTCAGTGGCACCAGCACCTCAGCAGCCATCTCTAAGAAGGACACATTGTTTACTGAATCACTGTAATGATTACACAAATTTTAAATAATTAAAAATACAATTAAAACGACAGACACAAATTTCAGTCATGGGAGGAAAAGCCCCTAGGAAACCAGCCTAAGAGGTACTATTTCAAATATCATACATGCTTTTCCAGCCTGAATTACTCACCATTTTACACTTGGATAGATTAAAGAATCAGATAAATAGTTGTAACTCGAATATGCAGGAGCAGATTGACACAAATTACTGTGACAATCAGCCCAAGTTATTTCAAAGGCCTTATTCCAGGCAGAGGAATTTGCTCCCAAATCCTGAAGGTTTTTTTGAGATATACAGAATTCCCAGGAGATGGGAGCAGATAAGAAATGAAAGATCATCCTTATCCTAACCCTGCTTTGGATGTTCTTACTTCACTCACTTATGACTACAGTGAAATTTCCATTTATAAAATGAAAACCCCATTATATTCACTAAGGCTATTACTGAGATAATTGCCTAATAATTCTGTGTTCAAATGTCATGGTCAATGGCTCCGCAAGCTTTTACAAAGGAGGAGAAATAGTTCCAGAGATAGCAAGCCTTTCTTTCCTGCATCTGCCACTAGGAAAAAAAAAAAACAAAAACAAACAAAAAACAACCAAACAAACCAACCCAAACCCTGAATTGAAGGGCTTCTGCAATTTGTAAAGTTCTGCAGTAGAATAGGGACCACAGGCTGAAGTTCCCATGGAGTTCCAGGTTTGTGTGGTATAGAACACAAAAGAACATGATTCAGTGCAGCCCCAGCACTGTTTGCTTTTCAAACTCAGTGTTCTTCTGTGCAATATAGCAGAAATGTCAAGCCCAGCTAAGCTTAAACCAAATGTTTAACCTGCAAGCCTTCCTCACTGTACAGACCAATAAAACCCACAATAACTTCAATGGGCACTTGAACCAAAGAGCCCTTTGGAAATTATCTGTGATGGAAAGCTCAGATTTTTTTAAAGTTAACTGTAAGACCTGAAACAAAATAACATTTAGGAGGCATATAACTTCTTCTTGTGGTTTTGAAGGCTCACTAGTAGAGATCAAGAGGATCAACACCTACAGATTGTGAACCACTCCTGAGAAAATGCATTGTTTATAGTGAAATATCCAAGTATTACTTCTTTCCTTTTAGACCATTGTGCATCATGAAAGAACCTGATGTCTGCCTTTCCATCAAGAGACTTGAGATCAGAAAAGCCCAAGAAAAATCTTTTTGTCTGGGCACATTGCTGACATCAGCAGGTGAGATCTTGCCTGAACACACTGAAATCCAGACAACTGATCCAAGTATAGGACTTAATTACATGCTCAATATTCAATGAGCGCTCAGTTTGAATAGCAAAGACTTCCAGGGACTGATTTTGCATTTTGCTAATACCAGTGCAAAACTCAAGTATGTTCTGTGATTCTTTTTTTTTTTTTTTTTCTTAAGTTGTTTCTAACTTGCACAGATGCTACCAACAGCAAAGGTAGCTGAAGGCTTTTGAAGCAGCACTCTAGAGTATGGCCAGTGCACACAACCTGGTCATATACACAGGCATGGTTCTGTTTCAGGAGTGTAAGCACCCATCATACTTGGAAACTTTTAAACATCTTCTGCCAAATCTACACATAAAAATAATGAAATAAGCTTTGTAAAAGCTAAGAAAAACCTACTTATAAAAATTGTTATACTTTACATATTCTAATAGTGAAATTTTATCTTTTCTCCCTTGTTGTACTTTATGTATTCTAATACAGAAGTTGTACCTTTTTTCCCCACTTTTCATTACAAGGCTACTGCAGAGCAATTTTGGCCAACTTCCAGATATTTCAATAGCTTTCATTACTCGTGTGATGAAGGCATGAGAGCATAGATCACCATTCAATATGTTAAAACATTCCTGCACCAGAGAATTACCAAGAGCACAATGATGAAAGCAGCATTTGATTCTAACAGATTGAACCTGGAGGAAGGCTGGGGGCTGCCCAAACTGCACAGAAAGTGCAGCTCCAGAGGTTTTGTACAGACCTACAATGCTCCTACACCTGGAAGTTTCCAGTGCAAAAGTGAGCTCCAGAACCACCAAGGGATGAGGCACCACTGCAAACTCCAGGTTCTTGTATCCTAAGAGCTGGATTAATGTTAGGGGGGAAAAATTCCCCTATGTCACACAGCAGAGTATCAGTGTCATAAATGCCTGAGGCTAAGCCTCCCCAGGGAGAGAGCTCAAAAGTGAGTAGACTGGAAAAGAATGTAATCCCAAATAAGCTCCCTGTGCCTCAGGTACAGACACAACAGAACTTCTTTTAAGGAGAAATACTGAGGTGCTTGGGGGGAAGTTGTTTTTTGTTTGCTTGGTGTTTCCCTGTTTGTTTTTACGTTTTTTTACAGGTCTTTCCCTGTTTGTAATTAATAAGAGAGACAGAAATATGAAAAGTTTTGCACTTTCCTGAAATGATGAGAAAGAAATGCGAAAAAGGGTAACAAGATTTTGACAAACTTTCAAGAGCAGTAAAACAAATCTACAGTCAAATACAGATTCTTCTGGATTTCTGTATTCTAATGGGGAATTTCTCATAAATTCTTTTCAGAGCAATCTCAAAAAGGACTGACATTCACACTGGACTTCTGTGTTGTCCTCTTTTCATCCAAATGGTCTGCAGAATTTTAAAAAAAAATACAGAGATGACTGGTTTAAGTCAGCTCAAGGGACAAAGTCCAGTGAGGAAGTGTATAAAGTTCAAGTTCATCATCACTGAAATCTGAAAAGCCAGGAAATCCATAGCTGACTGCCCCTTCCAAAATAACCAGGATTTATTGCTTTTTCAATGTAATCCCATATTTTGTGCTTTCTCCCTTGCTATACAAACTGTCATCACAGTGACCCTGCTAAGAGACTGATCTTTTCCCAAGAAACTCCATTTCAGAAGCATGAAAGGTCTACAAGGGATTCAGACAGCCTGGCAAGTTTGAATTTCATCTCCAGCAAGACAACATCTGCAATCGAATAAAATAACTGAGTGAATTCATAAACACAGTTTATTAGGAAAGTGCAGGATGGTTTCTGTGAGGGGAAACCCTGCTTGTCCTGAAAAGTCTACGGCAATGTCTAACAGCATGTGAGTGAAGGGATTCCATGAACACAGCACAGCTGCAATTTCAAACATTTTTTAAAAAATAAAAGTTCCACTAGACTGGAAGAAACAGCCATTTCTGGACTGAGTGTTAATCCAAGCGATAAAAGCAAATAATAATGTTTAACCACTGCTGTGCAGGGTAAGGCCAAGACAGAGACATTCCCTAGGTACTGGTTTCTATCCACATCTTCATCCATGACCTAAAAAAGGAAATTGGAAAAGGATTCCAAGCCTTTCCAAACCAAATCCTGCAGCTAAACAAAAAGAACTCCAGAAAGACCCAACTCCAAAGATGAAAAAGCAGACAAAAAGATGACAAACAAGCTTCAGTGGAAATAATGCATTTTTACTGTTCCTAGGCACCATAACAGCATTCTGCCCACTGCAACTATAGAAAATTCTGTATTTAAAAATAATCTTTAGTTATCAACATGAAGTGACAATATAGCTTAGATATCCTCACTGTTTTTTTCTATAGTAGCTCTTTGACAGAAGAAAAAATCACAACAACACAAAATAAGTCCTTCTACCACATATTTGAATGTCAACAAAATAAAAACTAAAGTAGAAAGTAAATGTTAGAAGACAGTGACAAATCAGGCTTTTAATTTAACAAAATGCCCATGAATACTTCTCACATCAAAATAAAGCCTGCAAGTGTATTTACTTTAATGACTACTGAACAAAAATCTAAACAATTGGACTGAATTATCCTATAAATTCAACTTTATGGTACTTTGTCTAAGGAAACTGATCTAAGCAGAGAAATAACACATTGCTAAAATCTCTAAGGAAGACGTACAAGCAACCTGTGTTAAAATGACACTGTCCCTATTCCTCTCCAAGAAATTTAATTTGTAATGGAAAACCTGTATTGTAATCTGGGCACCAGGTCCCTTTGATACTTTTTTATTCTTTTCAAAAACACTGAACTCTACTTTTGGTGGTTGCAAATTCATACAGACAGACTCCTGAGGATGAGCTCCAAGGCAGGAAAAATACATATGAAATGAAATAAACCAAATTCTGCACATTTGAAATGCAGGCACAGAATGGGACAACAAATAGGTTTGTGCCTCAGAATGGTTTGTGGGCCTTACAGAACAAAAGCTGTGCTGAACTGTAAGGGCCATTCAGAAACAAAACCACAAACTACTGTGTGTAAAGGCTATTGAGAACCTAGGGTAGAACAAGAATCTACCCTGGAATCAAGGACTGACAAAGTGAAATCCTAATGCTTAGCAATACTCCAAGACTTAAAAATCTGGAACAAGCCTGGTCGCAGCATCACAGTAGTTTAGCTCTTCTGTTCTGAAGTCAGTTTAGTGGGTTTTGTTTTTAAGGAAAGGAGGAAATAGAAGCTGAGAGAGCTGAAAGTCTGACAGCCCTCACTACAAGAAACTGAATCTGAGCTGCAGGATGAGTTGCTTATCTATAGGAGATGAAGTTTTTAGTCTTGACTAAACATACACCTTTTATTTACCTGTTTGATTCCATATAAGTGACAGGGGTGAAGTGATGGAACCAACAGATGAGCAACGACCTCAGAACAAGAATAAGTACTTGCCATCATTCAGGTTAAGAGAAGATGGCAAAGAGTACATTTACTCTAGTCATTCTAAGAATAGAAGCTCATAATCTATCTTAACTGCTAGATATTTTAATGGCCTGCAGAATATATCTAACTACATAGAACAGAAGCCTTAAAGGAAATTAAATTCTCAGGGAAAAATATGATCTAATTAAAGCATCTACAAACACGTTTCAGAAATGGGAAAAAAATATTTAATTTTGTCAGCAACATCTGTAAAATGTTTTAGTATGAGTTATCTATAACCCTACTGACTCCCAGACTTTCAGAGTATGTCAGAATGTTTTACAAAACACATTAATTGGTACAGCGATAGTTTGAAGCAGTGCACATCATTTCACTGGAAAAAGACTGTCAAGAAATTGTGTCTGGTTTTATTCCACATCACTGTCCCTGAACTCTGCCTCAAACTCCTCTGCCTTATCCCAATGGTAACAGTATTTGTACTTATAAAGATACCATGAATTGTAAAGATGTTATAATGTATACAGGGTGTAGAAGATCTGTTATCTTATATAAAGTTATAAGATACCAGAGTTTCAAATGAAATTTTGGCAGCTTTACTTTCAGCAGCAGTCTCTCGCATTTGTGATTTGTTCTAAGTCTTTTTTCCCTTTAGTGAAAGATATTTCTTTTGCTTGAGAGTTCCCCTAGTATTTCACATTCTTTTCCCTGAGGGCAGGAATTTCATATTTTTTTTCCACTGGTCTACAAGTGTTCATGTAGTTGAAACTTCTCCAGATGTCATTTATTTTAACTTCTTCCTTTACTAATTGCTGTAACCTCTAACAAAACCACAGATAGCAAGACAAATACAAACATACCTTTCCATATATTGGCAAATGTGAAACAAGGAAAAGTTTTACTGTCCAGTGCAAATCCACACCAAGCACAAAGCTGCAGATGTCAGTCCTAAATCACTGAGATCCATCAGATTAATCTAGAACAATTCAAAGACCAAAATACAAAATCTGAAGTGACACTATGTCTGAAAACCGTGGCTCAAAACTAAACCAGTTGAATATCATCTACATGCACAGAAGCATCCATTAGATTAGTTTGTATGACAATTTTCTAATTCCAATAAGCAAAAGAGAGCAGAAAGGCAGATCAAAAGTGCATTCCTGGTTAGTCATAAACAGAAATCAGAGAAGAAAGAAAACCTGTGGAGGAAAATTCACTCCCACAGATGGGATCTTCTCCAGTTTGCAAGTGAGGAACATTAAGACACTTGATAAACAGAAATGTTTTGTTTTCAGACCTGTCAGCCTGGTATCCTCTATGATCATTACATCAACTTCCATTTCACATTCAAAAGGAAGAAAAAAAAATCACCTGGAATTAATAGAAGTAAAATGTAAATTTATCCTGCTTCCTGCAAGGTGACCACTTGTCACACAGCCCACTGAAATTCCCTGCAGGTCTGCAAATAAACTTCCCAAGCCTGAAAGTAAACTTTATCTGCATGCAAGGCTGAGAGCTTAATGTGTGAGCATCTGTTCCCACAGTTATCCCATTTAAAGTGCACTGTCATTTCCAAACTGCAGTACAGGTGTCCTGTGCCACAGTCTTAACCAGAAGCTTCCTATGTATAGAAATATTTTCTTCCTCCTGTTACTTTTAATTGCATCATGTGGAATTACACTGAATAAAATATTGATTTCCAAGAGTTACGTAGCTTAAGCAATAATGCAGTTGGTAAAACCTCTTACTATATTTTCTCTCATCCTCTATGGCAATTTTCTAAGTTTAAATATGTTAGCTCCTGGCATATGGCATGTTAATACCATGTTGTGGGAGTAATGCTCTCAATTTATCTACCAATAGTTGGCAGTGTTCACTCAATTCTCTACGGCACGACAGACAGCAATCCCAGAGGACAGACACAAGTGACACACTGTCTGGGCCAGGGTTACATGCTAAACTTCAGTGTGTTATCTGGGCACATTAAGTCATCCCATGGAAATTCATTTTTAGTTTAAAAAACCTGCAAGGATATGAAGCTTCCATTCTGCTTCTTTATCTTGGTAATGGTTCAGGCTTAAGACATGATCTTGAACATTATCTCAAGAACAACACCTTGCTGGACACTACTCCTGGTGGTATCCTTTCTTTCCATATTTTTTCCTTTTTTTTCTTTACTATTCTTCCTAATTTTGACTCCCATTAATATCATAGCTCCTAAACATTAAAAATGTAGCAGTGATAACCTAGACTACTTGTCTTATTCTACCTTGATTTTAATGGGTTTACCCTGACAGAAGCCTGTGGAGAACCTCCCACTTCAATTCTAGCATCACTGAAGGCTTTATTATCCTAGTTTGTGTAATTTTAAGCAGCTTTTCTGTCATTCTGAATCCAGGAATACAACATATAGATATTTTCAAGGACAAAGATCACTTGGCACTAGTCAGTCCTTAAAAGGAGTCAGCCCTCAAGCCTTCCCTCTTGGCAGATGGCTTTGTGAGCCAGTTACAAGCTTCACTTCACATCTTCCTTCCCTCAGTGCTTTGCAGAAATACATCCATCTATATATTTGTGCTTCTATATATGTCAATATATATTTCTAAACTTTTTTTTTTTTGCATTTCATTCTTTTGGCTAAATATATAATTCCATATTTCTCTCCACTTGCTAATTTTACTTTGACAAGCCCTGACAGATGACAAGAAATCTTCTCTTGTGGCTTTCCCACATTCCTGCGGGCCTGATTGCATATCCACAAACAAAGCTGTCAGTGAAGCCACCTGCTCACTGACAAAGCAATGTGTAAAAAATAAAGCTACAGGGTTTTTCAAATTGCATCCAAAGAACAACAGACAATCCAGAGCCATGAAGCAGAACTTGCTTCGAATCAGAGATGTGCTAACTTTGTTACTAAATGTGTCGACTATCATTAAACAAGTCTCTTCTTTGCCTTTTCTTCCCCCCTCAAAACTGAAGACAGGGGAAAGGAAAGAGATGACGTCTCCATTCTAACCACTCTGCAAAATCCTTTCACATGAAACAAGCAAAATGCTCCAGATTAACATCTACTGCATGAGCACAGGAAGTTAAATCAGATATGGTGCTGATCCCACCAGAAGGATAAATGCACAGGAAGCACCACTAAAATATGATAGTACCAATTAGTAAAACCCAATCAACAATACAGGCTGGGGACTGACTGGCTGTGAGTCTAAAGGGCTACAGATACTTTAATATCAAAATGGACAAGGAAAAGGAGAGAAAGGAAGGACTGTTTGCATTTATATAGTCATCCAACACCTATTATGTACAATTTTCCACATACTATTATATTTCCTCATCTTTTAACATGAGGATAGAAATACGTGGCTGAATATATCTTCATTTCCTTACAGCATTCCTACAGACACATACCCAATACATTTTACTTTTATAATGTACACTGAAGTTGAAAATAATGTGAGGACATCTCCATTCTCTGTTCTTTTTCCATTGTCTACTAGACATGCACATTTTTATTAATGCTACAGTTTTATATTTGCCAACACTCCTGAAGGAGTGAGAAGAAATACTCTGATTGTAGATCAAGCTAAAACATCCTCCAGCCTGCTCTACTTTGGACCAGGGCAGCAGCTGCAAGCTGAAGCAAAACATGTTTCTGCATGTCACTGAAGTATGAAATACAGACAAGTGCCCAGTTTTATCCCCAGACATTTCATAATAAGTGAGTCAGCTAACTGTCCCTTCTTGCTCTGCTTTGCTCAAGATGGGACCCATCAAGAGCAGCTCTGAAAGCATTTTTACAGACAGCTTACTCTGTCGCTCAACTTCAGGGCAGGCATCTCTTCCCAAACATCCAGAGAGTGGCACCTCTGGCTTCCAGCCCCTAGCCAGCACGGCTTTCCTTGCACAGAAATAAAAAGGAAGGAGCTAAAAACCAGTACATTCAGTTCTAAGGTACACATACTTCTGCACTGGCAATACCTGCTGCCTGTAATTATTCCCTGTTACCTGGGGTTTTTTGACAATGACAATTTCACCCACAAAGTTTGGAAGGCTTACAAAAAATAGAATTGCATTTGTCCCTGCTATTACCCTACACTAGAACACTTTCTCCTGAAAGCATACCTCTAGCAATCCATATTTTTAAGACACACAAGCAAAGCATCTCTAGCACTCTTCTCTGATCAAATAAGAGCTTTTCTTTTCATGTTATACCATCACAAGCTCACTCCCAAATACTCTTCTCCAGAACTGTAACTAAACTGGCAATTCATTTCAAAGCTTATGATGTACAGCAAAAGAAAAATTGGAACTGGTAACATTCTTATAATCGAGAACATAAGTTATTTTAAACATCTGTAAAGATCCATCACAAGGGATCATGAGAACAGTAAATGAGCCATACTGTACCTATAAAAATACATTAAGGGTTTGATACCATAAATTACTAGCAATGACAATGAGCCTGTACCTGTAACAGTTTGCACTAAAATTTAATTGTAGCTATAAGAAGGTGTATTGCTAAAAAAGCAAAGAAGAGCTTGCAGGAGACACAGGACTGGTAAGCTGTTTATATTTGATTTAGTAGACACTTTTTCAACACTATTTCATCAGAAAACACATTTCAATTTGTTTTAGTTTGTCATATAAATTTATTTGCATAGACTCTTTACAGACATATAACCAAGAACTTATATAAGGCTTTTATTTTTGTTTCTGTTCTCAGTTATACAGTGCCACAAATTTAAAGAAAACCAAAAATATCAACATCAAATTCCCAAGGTGATTTTACCAAGGGTCACATATATATAATACAGCAAATCTAAATTAGTTACTTGGCACATGCAAATGGTGGCCCTTCATAGAGTCCTAAAGAATGAGAGATGACTTCCAGGAACCTGGTCTGTAGCCACATTCAGGGAATAAACCAGTTAGAAATTTAAAATGTTGGTTCAGCTAGGAGAAACAGAAAAATGGAACAGTTCATTCAAACATAAAATAGCCATGAAAATATTTCTGCTCAGGAACTTATAATACTATTCCTGCTGCAATTCAGTATTTCATCAACTTGGATTTGACAAGGCAGAAACTTTGCAGTTAAAACCAGGAGCTTTTTTTTCCTCAAAACAGAGGTGGTGAATCTGGGTTCAATAATCATTAAACAGGCACAGAGGGATGTACATTTTCTCATAGTTCTGTGTCTGAAGGCATTTGGGAGCAAATGAGTCCTTCCAATTGGACTCATCATTACTCAGAGTTTTACAAGACAAGTATTGCACTGAGCTAATTGTGCATAGCCACCCAGTTTTACCTTTAAGCACAAACTCCCTCATTACTTCCTCGGGATTTTAATAGATTTGCTGTCTCTAAACAAGAGCTGCACAAATAAACAATTGCATTAAAGGCACATAACAAAAAAGCCTGGAGTTTGGTCATGGCCTTGTACTGCAGGTAAGCAGAGTCAACAGGTCTGACCAGAGACACCAGAAGGGACTGAGAAGCTCAGAGCACACAGGTGAACAAGGGAGAGGAGCCAGTGGAGGTGCCTGAGCACTTCCCCTGGGCACCCTCGAGGGCTGGAGCTGGGCAGCAAAAGCCAAGGGACACAATGCCCTGAGCTATGGGCAGAGCTGAATCATCAGCACCGGATATCCACACCAAACAGTGGAGCTATGCAGTGCCAGAATTTACATCTTTCTGACCTAAGGATGCACCTGCAGCAGCCTGAGACCCAGGTAATTTCTCACTAGAGACCACCTTCCCTCTCCTAGAGGGATCTGCCCACTCAGATTTTCCACAGCTTTTTCTCCTTCCTCAAGAGTACTGGTATTTATGAAGCCCTCCACAAAACAACAACATGCAATTACACAGAGTCTAAACATCTGAGTAGCCAAAGGAAAAAAAAAAAAA
Organism: Brachypodius melanocephalos; assembly: GCA_013398615.1. Lineage (NCBI taxonomy): Eukaryota > Metazoa > Chordata > Aves > Passeriformes > Pycnonotidae > Brachypodius > Brachypodius melanocephalos. Next base: position 5,212,869 of record VZSR01000028.1, on the reverse strand, counting down.
TCCTCACCCTTATTAAGATATACACAACAGATATTAACATATCTTCACCTCATCCAACAGATCCTGGTTGTCCCACTTCATGTGTTTTACTCCAGAAGTGAGTTAGCTCTTATAGCACTGCAAAATCTATTTGAAATTACCTGCATCTGAAATGCTAAACAGATGTGAGGTTTTCCCTTACACTCTTAAACTATTATGGCACTGGAGCCAGGGTTCTCATTCCCTGCTGAACCTACACCAACTTCACAAAAAGCATATGCTTCAGCTCCCTCTGAAACATCTGGGAGTTTACTCAGTTCACAACTCATGAAATTCAGTCAGGTGAGTGCAAGACATGTAATGAGTTCATAAAGGACTCCAAGAACAAATGTATTTTAAACCAAGATCTTAAAATACATTTAGACTAAGTTGAGCAATCACTAGGTCAGCTTAGCTGTTAATGGCAGGTAAGACATTCTCTAAACCATGGATATTGGTGTTTTTATTCCAATCTTCAGTTATTTCAAGAATATGAACTGCATGAAGCACATCTGAGCCCAAAGTTTTGCTGTCTTTTACATATCACTGCACAGAGACTTCTTTCCATACAAAGACAGAAACACAATGTCACTTGACACACAACATAGAAATGGTGCAGCTTTGACAGCTCAGTAAAAGAATTCTTCAGTTTTAAAGGAAAAATGGCTTGCAGGAAAAAAAAAAAAGTTTTAGTGACAACGTTGAAGAGTCAAGAGATCAAGGTCTGAATGAATATTTACATCTTGGACATTAAAGGCATTTAGCCATGATATGAACTTTTAAATGCTAAGCACTTTTCTGTGTAATATCATAATACTTTCATTCAGATAAAACTACCCCTGACCCTTTAAACCCCAGACAAACAGCATCTAAAAGAATTCTAAAATCCTTTTCTTCAGCCTGCATTGCAGCACAGTCCATCATTGCAGTAAGTGAGGTGTGTTCTGTGTGTTTGCAGGTGTACTGCACTAGTCTTATCCCATGCAATTACTGAGGGAATTTCAGCAATGTAACCAAACTTACTGAGCTCTGCAGTACCTCTGGCAGCAGTCATCTACAAGTTGCTGTAAAAAAACCCCTGCAGAAGTAACTTCCAGCTGAGAAGTCACAAAAGAGGGTGAGGACAAACAAGACGTGCACAGGGAGCTGACTCACCATGACAACAGCATTAAAGAGATGCTCCCTGGTACACTCCAAAGGAGAACACCTACTGTATCAGAGGTTAAAAGCAACTGCATGCATTGACTCTCCCCTCTGACATCATGTTTCACATACTTTAGACCATATGCTACAGAAGAACTCTTACTTATCACACAGCTTAAATACATGGAAGTGGCACAAACACCAAATTATTGTTAGAAGTGTAAATAGAAGACAGAATTGTTGTCTTTCCTTATGTAAGATTACTACCTTACACACTTTCAAATCCATTACTCTCTCCTGTCCTCCAAATATGGTGTCACCATTCCCTAAAGAGAAATCTCCCTACAGCATTCAGAGTTGGCTACTCAGCATGTTTCCTAAATCTGGGAGATTTGTTATCTGTGTGACCAATATGAAACTCGCTGTTAGCAGACTCTTTTTCCTTATTTCTGCTTTGGAAAGGGAAAAGCTGTGGGGAAGCATGGAAATCTCATACAAGTACTCACACTAACTAGGTAAAAATAGTGCACAACACAACACATGTCCTTTGAAAGGATAGTGAGGCAATGTGGCTTGCTGGATTTGGAAAAAAAAAAAATAGAAAGTTTTTTGAGGGACCTAAAAGCAGCTCTCCAGTACCACCCAGTACTGAGGGGCTGACAAGATAGTAAAATTTGTCATGATGCACAACAGGAAAGTGAGAGACAGCAGGCACTAATTGAAAAACCCCTTCTGATGGTACAAGGGGAAAAGAGCCATTACAAAAATAATTAAGCAGAGGCTCAAAGAGGTTGTGCAGCCTCCATCCTGGGCAGCTTTCAAAACCCAGCTGGACAAAGCTCGAATGATCCCCTCATAGCTGACCTACTTTGAGCAGGATATTGGCTAGGTCCCTTCCATCCCAAACGATTTTGTGACTCTCCTCTCTGTTAACTCTTTAGCTAGAAGCTTATAAAGCCACTTTAACATCTCAGATCACCAGTTTCCTTGCTATTCAGTAATATTGAGCTCTACAAGATGCAAAATATAGCATCATTCCAGCTGAACATTTCTTTTTTTATTTAGCTTTCTGACAATCGGCAAATTTCTCCAGAAAATGTTAGCAAGAAACAAGATTTGTTAAAGAAAAATAAGAAATACAATCAAATAGTAAAAGTGTCAAAGTCTGAGTTTTCAGTTTTATATTTAAATTTTAAACCTCTCCAAAGAACTTAAAATACATACATGTTTTAAAGTTTCATGAAGGGAAGGGACATTGTCATTCTAGTTCTCCAAAAGTTTTTTTAGTCTGCTTACCTAGAGCATTTTGCCACAGTGCTCTACTTTCCCTGAAAGAGGAAAATATCCTGTTCCTCCCTAGGTTGAGCAGTAGCCTGGCCACCACCTAAAAAAATCCATCAGCAGTATTCCTCTCTTGTCACAAACCCGGGAGTCACTGCCCAGCAAAGTAGATTTCTGTTCTTCCTTTGCTAACTTTGACCCTTGGAAAAAGAGTATTTCATTTCTTTATTTGTGAAATTGGAAGTTAAACAGAGCAACACCAGAAATACTTCATCTTTTGCCAACAGACATGCTAATAAAGAGATAATCCTCTCATGTTTCTATCAAAGCTGAGGCAATCCACAGCACTAATGCAAAATCCCTCACTCATCTTCTTCCATTTATGCTCTGTTAATCATATAACATTATTACAAACAATACAGTAAACTAATTACTGTTCAGTCACTTCTTTCTTCCACACTATAAACTAAATTACTTACTCGTGGACTCATTCTCTCTGTGCAGATGAACTGTTTGTTTGTTCTCTTTCCTTCCAGGCTGTTTAATGCTACTTCAATTTGCAAACATCAAAACCTTAAGGATGCCTTCCCACAAAACTGGGGTGAGGGATCTTGGGCTGTGATGGTTTCTGGGTTTGGGTTGGGGCCTGGTTTTTTGTTTGATTTTTTGAGGGGTTTAGTTGTTTGTTTTTCGGGGTTTTTTTCTTTTTTTTTTTTTTTTATTTTTATTTTTTTTATTTTGCAGGGGTTGGGAGGAAAGATAGAGCAGCCACGGGAGAAAGGAGTATGTGTAAAATGGCTTCAATGAATTTTCTCCTTGGCTGTCAGAGCCACTTTTGAACGTTGTACATAAAATATTCTACAAACCTGGAAAAGTCCATCTGATTCATTACCCTGTAGCCTTGTGAGATTAAATTGATGCAGTAGTTCAGTAACAGCAAGCACAAAGCAAAATGCACCTATTACTTCCTCACATTCATTACAAATACCTTTGGGCATGTCAACATCCTGCTGAACTATTGCAACTAAAGTATCATGAACCTTGTATATTTGAGGCATAGCATGAAAAGGTTTTAACCTATAAAAACAGAAAGACTTTCAGGGAAAAAATTTAAAACCATCCTCCAAAGAAAAATAAGAAAATAGAATCAACATAAGCTTCTGAAACAGACAGCAGGGTAAAAACCATGCCAGCATTGTATGGTTTGGATTACTGAATACTCAATATTGAGTTCAGAATATTAGAATAAATATTGAATACATTTCAAAATATTATTCTGCTGGAGAAGCTGCATATACTCCACCATATTCAATGCTATTTATGAAAGCAAATCAGAATTTGTTCTGAAAATGGTTATATTCTGCAACTGAACCTGAAGACATGTATTCATGCATTATTCTTCTCCTATTTGACAGGAAAGTACGAGAGGCATTAATATATGAATCAGTGCACCACTATCATTTTTCATAGCATGATATCAAATCTTGCCATCCATTTTTGAGAACAATAAAAAGCTCTTTCACTCGCGAGGTAAGAAATGTAGCATGGAATCCATTCCAAGCTTCTAAGGTCATTTAAAACAATCCATGTTTTGAAATAGAAGTATTTTACATAAATGAAAAACCTCTCACGGTACTATAAAGAGCATTGTAAGTCTACTCTGTTGATTTATGAATAAAAATATACCACAAACACAACTATGTCATGTTTGCACGTACAACTCATGCTTCAATGAAGCACTACAGACACTTTCAGAAGAGAAAGCAAGAGACACTTGAAAGGCAGCACCAAAATTAAATCACCTCAGATAGGTTTCATTTGCCCCAACAAAACCCACCAAGACTTAAAACAGGCTCAGTCTAGGAAAGAAAGCCCTCAATATTGAATTGTGGATCACAACGAAGACAAGTAGATGGCACAAAAATCTGTGGCAGGATTTGTTTAGTGTTTCTATAGCACATTTCTCTCATTTGGTTTATCCAAATTCATCTGCCCCACAAAAGCCATGTAGCCAGCCCTTAAAATAATTTGCACTTCATGACTAACTCTGTATTGCTTAATTAGGGATAAACTGCTTTCCAGCTTTCAGCTTGCTGGAAAACACCAAGACAGTACTTTGCCATTTCTTTCTGCCAAATAAGTACTACATGTCACTTCACATTACATCTTCCACCAATTGAGAAAAGTGCATCGAGCACTTTGGAAGCACTAAAGGCTTATCTCTTTCTACTACCAATGATTTACTCTTTCCCTCACCTTAAAAGTGAGGCTGAGCTTTGAGTTATGGTTTCTGCATCTTGATATCCACCCTCTGGTTTTCATCCTAAGCCTTTGGAGGAAATGGCTTTTTGTGAATGCCCCTTAGGAGCTCTGCTTTTCAAAATCCAGGAGTTCTTGTCCTACTGTGGTCATGTTCTGGTGCTCAAAAAGTGCTGCTCTTTCTGAAATGTGCACAAGGGAAACTGCTTATTGAAGAACAGAGGTGTTTTCTACAGTAATAAATGAGAACAAAATTATTTTGTTTTAAAGATACGTTCCAAATACCGTGCAGTCCACCTTGGGGGGCATCTCAAGAAGTCATTGAAAGTCTCCATTTTTTTTATGCTTTTGTACCAAATATTTGGTCCTGAATAATCAAGTGAAATCCAATTTCCTCTAAGATACTATGCACAAAAATAGCTCAAAAGGCACAAAAACCATCCACAAAGAACTTGTCATTAGATAAGTGAAATCTGTAAATCTCCTATCACTTTCAATACAAAGCACTCTGATTTAAATTTTCTTTATTAAGCTCTCAGTATTATTCTACTTATTTCTATTTTTTCCCCATCAGCAGACTGCATTGCAATAATTTTGTATATGTATTTGAAAGATATTAAGTTGTATTAACTTTTAGAATAACTGGGATAAATTAATGGCATTGTGTTCAGTCAATAAGCTTTCCCTGGCAATTGTCACAGGACATAACATAGACTCAAAAGCACATGAGACTGTTTAGCACATTGCAGACATACCCAACAGGTCATGTTTCAAATAATCAAGGGCTGCTTTCCACTGGCTTTCTTGCTTTCCTTCCTCCTTTACTTCAGTTGCTGCCCCCTCAGTTTATTAAGAACTTATTTACACTAATGAGAGATGACTCAATTTTCATTTCCTCACTCAGCATAAGTACCATAATATTGCCATATGATATTTTATTCAAATAAAAACTTTGAGTTTTTAATCAGTGCAGCAAGGGTCTCTGATATCACACTCCTTCCTTGCCTTCTGCTAGATACTAAGCCAACAGCATGGAAAAAATCTAATTAAAACTGAAAAAGTGGACCATAGGCAGTTTATGGTAAGCACAGAATAGTGATTTTTTTTCCTACTATGATTAATTGCAAGAATTGAGCTCTATTTTTTTTTACTTTTTCTTCAAAAAGATATCAAGCCAAAATAAAAACAAACTTGCCTGTTTATTCACATTGCAACTATTAAGAGCTCCATTTCCTTTTGCTACTTTAGCACTGTACTCCAGCCTACCAGGGGAAATAACCATAAGAGTTTTGTTTGGTTTCCTTTTTATGCTAATACTAAATTGTAAGTGCCACACAGAGGCTTGAAGTTTAAAATTATGTTGATTTTGCAAAGTAGTTATCACCTCTCTATATTAGGGCCTGATGACTTTTTTTCTCCCAAAGGGCTAAGTTGCTATTTCAGGTGGGGGAAAAAAAAAAAAGTTTGGAAAAGCTGAGTACTCTGACAGCCATGCCATTAGCAGCAAAAAAAATTTAAAATTTACAAATCCTCCAGAAGCATCCCATTTTAATGGTGTAAAACATCAACTTTCAAGGTGCTGCCTAGAGTTATGAAATCCCTGAGACATTAACTCATTCTTTGTCCTATTCCTGAAGCTGAGTTGAGCTGATCTACTCTTACCAACAGCCCTAAATACAGAGCCCAGTGGCAAGGTTCTCTCAAACTCCCTCACCCCCTCAGTCTGCCAGAGTCCACATTTACAAGCCTTCAGGGCATGCTGCAGGGTTTATCTATTTATTCAGGCTTTTGCCTGAGGAAGAGCTGCAGAAGCAAAGGGAACGTTGGCAAGCTCTCTTTATTTGCAACGAGGTCATTTTTATGTATTAATTTATGTACATGTGCCTAGAGATTATGACAGGCACATTTCATACAATAGCAAACAACTTTAGCCATAACCTAATTAACTTTAACTAAGGAAGAAAAGAATTCTCTAGGTCTCCATTACAGATAAATTCCTGTGAAAACTCGCCATGATCACAGATGCTACAAAATAAGAGTTGGTCTGATCTAAAACTAAAAGGGGGAAAAAAGTGACTTTTCACACACTGAGGCACTCAAGTGAAAATCAAAAGCCAATTTATAAGTTGCATGTAAGTTGTGATACTATTGGAGCCTTTCCTTCAATGCCCTTTGACTTACTGTTGAGTAACAAAAGAAAAATCCTTCTGCCCTCTCAGTATAACTCTGGGCATAATTTTGCCAGTGTTCAAAAGTTTTAGGAATACTGTAGTTCACTAGACTTTGAAAAAAAAAATAAAAGGAGCTGCTAAGAATAAAAGAGTCCCCTGAAAAGGATCAAAAAGTGGTAGATTTGTGGTATTATACTGAAATAATACAATCAATACAAGAAATCAACTGGAAAGTGAAACTGATTGCTGCATACTTTCTGACAAATCTAAAGAGACTTTCCTGCAGGTGCTGGTTTGACCTATTCCCTGAAGAAACAAGAGAAGCATATTAGATTGGCAAGCTCGAGATACGGCTTAGATATAACACTGTTTTAAGGGAAAGGAAAAAAAAAAAAACCCACCGTGTTTTTAAGGTAACACATCAGTTCTAGAAATGGACTTGAAAAAAAGAAAAATGCAGCGAGTCTTATGGCACCTGCTCTGCTGTGGTCAAATTATTTAGACTTTAGCTATCATGTTACTTAGCAATGCCAAGTACCAGTAAACAATATGCTGCTTCAGTGACAAACTCAGCCTACACTGGGACCAGACATGTCCCAGACCAATATATTAAGCTACAACAGCACTCAGCAGAGCCAATAAAAGGCTCTATGAAGATTTTTAGAGAGGGCAAGAGAAGCTTCAACCCTATAAAGTGTTCTGTTCTACATTTGCAGTTCATCAGGAGGTGTTGAAATGAGTCATTGTGGTTTGGGTGGATGGATACATCAGTTTAAGAATTGCTTTGCAGTATGGAGATGCAAAGTGACAGAAACTGAGGATCCTACCAAAAGCTACAAGGTGACCAAGTACCACAGGCTTATAAAAGAGTGAAGAGAACTTGGATTTGCAAAAGAAGGGCTCATATGGCGTTTGGAGATTTATTCAAACCAACAGAATAACTCAGCTACAGCTGCTGCTCTTACCAAAGGGCATGTATGGCAGGGTTGCAGTTCTATTGGAGAAATGAGATAAAGTATGTGTGAAAATCCAAGAATTCCAAGAATGAAATCACACATATGCCTCAATGACGAGCATGTTCCAAACACCTTTGAGAAATATTCATGGCAAGTAAACAGAGAAGAGTGTGCACTAAGAATATGACAAGTAGAGCTGACGTCAGGAATTGAGCTCATTTTACAAGGAGAGAAGTAGATAATACATTGTCACAAACACAAATATAAGGTGAAAGTGGATCACATGCTCATCAGGTCACACTTGAAAGCTTTCTCTTCCAATATCTAGATTACAGTGACATTCCTAATGACCCATCTTTTTACAAAGGGTATTGTAAATATCATGGGACCTTTAATTAACAAATGAAAGTATTTAAACTTTAATAATCTGTGGCTGGCTGCCAAATCTGTGGTTTATGCCATAATATCAAACATGTTTCATATAACATGTAATCCATTCAGTAATTTTCACCAGTTCCAGGCATCCACTTCCCCTTCTTTGATAAATGAAATGCATTCAGAAGCAGCAGAGTAATCAGAACTGGGAGTTGGAAGATTTAGAGTGAAAACCTGTGGGGATTTTCCCATTTGTCACCCTTGGGCTCTGCTAGTGACTTTGGGAGAATGTCACATTTATCTACAGACTGTAAAATGAGGTTGTTAAGCACAAACAAACTCAGGATGAAGAGTACAAAAATGACTTGAAATTTCAAGCCTATTTTCTACTTCCATGGCAAGATAAAGCTGCACAACCTGCCCTATGCCTGATTCCCAGTGCAAGTAGGGGAACACATGGATTAAAGCTGCATTGCTGGCTTAGCTACAAGTCCTGTGGAAATGCCATGTCATATTTCCTCACCTGAGCAACCATCCCATCAGACACAGGATCAACTGCCCTGTGTGTAACATAACAATTCTGAGGAGAAAGATGAGGTTCAGGATGCAAACTGAACCCCAAAGCATGCCGCAGCAATTTCAAAGTACAGTTTTTTTCTTCTTGACAAATGAAAGCTTTTTTTTTAGCACTAAGTAAAGACTTAACAGTATTTGTTTACAGTGTTAAAAGCTTTCTTTAACAATAACGAAAGACTGAAATACAAAACCCTCAGGAGCATCACTTGCATTAATAACAAAATTTTTTTTCAGACAGTAATTGGACAGTACACCTGGTCTTGCATCTAACTGCAAACATTTCTAAAACCATAAAGCTGATTGCAGAAGAGTTGTTTACTGTGAAAACTCTGTTTCATTTTACTTTACCCAGAAAAGTCACTAAATCACAAAGTCTTCAACTATGAGTATCTAATATCACGAGGTTGTGGGGTTTTGATCATCACACATTTTATTTACTCAGAACTTCTGACATAATTGTCACGATTACTGAAATGTTAAAAGTGATTATGTTAACCAGCCAACACGTTTGGAACGGAAAGAAAGGAAAAAGCTGTTTTTTCCAAGGTTTAAGAACATAAAGTCCTTAATCTGTCTACTTGTTTATCATGAGACCACTCTGTCTTTGTTGGGGATGGATACCAAACATAACAGATGGTTTGCCAAAACCCTATCACGTTTGCCTCAATTATTTGTGAAAGACTGCAGAGGGGGAGGAAAGAACTATGATGATACATTAAAATCTAAAAGAAACACAAAGCCAGGTAACTAAACAATAGATGGAATGACATGCTGAAGGAAATAGATGTTTGTGCACAAGTTGCTCTGAAATAACTCCAGGATATTTCGCTGCAACAAAAATGAAGCAATCAGAGAGTCAAACAAACACAATGCCAAAAAAGAAGATGGTTTCATGGCTAATTCTGCCTACTTAATTTTATCAACACCCCAAAGGAACATACAGCTGATTTTCCATAGAATTACTAACTTAGTATTACGAGAACATATGTAAAAGATAAAGATACACCACTATGTGAAACAATTAACTCTGATTCCAAAAGGGCAAACTTGTAATGTGAAAGGAGACCAAACGACCTTTTTAAATACAGGACAAAGCTCAGCAGACAGTAGCGTGCTTTCTGATTCTCCTAAACCTTTAAGAGTACTTCTTCACAGGCCAAGGTGTTTAAAAGACATGCATTTATGGTATTTAAGAGACCTAGTTTAGTGATTGGCCTTTTAGATTAAAGATTGAGCTTAATCTTTTGCAACCCAAATGATTCTATGCAGGAGAATGTGCAGAACAGACTTGCCAAACCCTCTTGTGTTTCCATGTGTCTTATGAATTTGCCACCAGCACTCCACCAAAACACAAATGCCAACACTGCAGTACTAAGTCAAGCACTCAAGTATTAAAGAGAAAGGAAATAAATTAGAAAAAAAATGGCAGAGATTTAGAAAAATATGTTTAAACATCATCTTTTTTTTTTTTTTTCAAGCTAAGAGTGTTTGACCTCAGAACTGCAGAAATTTAGGGCATTGAAATCAGCTAATTTTATGTAATCTGATTTCCTGTGTATTACCAACCTCTGCACTTTTACTTAGCTCTCTCTCTCACCAGATCCAGTTAAGTTACATTTATCAAGATTATCTTCAAGATGCCAGTACTCCTTGTGAAGACACACCAAAACCAGAAAAACAACCAATTACTTTTGACAATATATTACAAAGATTATGCTCTCACTTATGGATCAAGTCCAAACACTGATTTTCAGGTTTTTTCTTGTCACTGTCCATCAGCAAACACTCCTCGTACAAAATTCTTCAATACTGATTGCTTTCCTTGTCAGAACACACTGGAAATTCAGTTTTGATAAATAAGCTATATACATGAAAATATAACTATATTAGATAAATAAATACGTAACAGGTAACCTACAAAAGCTATTCTGAGAAAAAAATTATGTTCAAGTAACATGTAATTTTTGTTAAATTCACACTAACACTGTACATTTGCAGAGAACCAGAGAGAAAGGCTAAAGACTTTTCATTATACTTCAGTATAAACAATTCACAAAACTGAGTCCCCAGATTTACAGGGGTAAACAGAAGAGATGCAAGAATTAACTTTTTGTCTCCTGCTCTACCTTTATATATAACTACTGTCCTGAACAATTCTTTGTGTATACAAAGGAGATAATAAATTACATGACTAAAAAAAAGTTACTAGAAAGAACTGTGGTGTTTACTACCAGATTTCTCTGATAACTAAATTATGTTCTTGGAGGTTTTAGAATTTATTCCATAGATGGTTGAGTCCTTCCTAAGTGAACTAGAAGTTCCACCTGAAGCCTTAAATGCCCTGTTTTGAAATAAGTAGATCTTGCATTTTAGGGTAAAGCACATCTGAAATCTGAAGTTCACTTTAGTAATTCACCCTCCTAGGGTGAAGGGTTATACACACTACCACATCTCGGAATTCACAAGGTGCTTCATTCCTGCACTGCATTGTGTGGCTCATGCCACGAACACGAGAAGTTGAACTTTTTGTTAAGTTGTATAAGTATATAAACATGTACCTCAAAAGTTTCATTTCAATTTGCAACTGTGTTTGCTTCAAGTGGTTGCCACGGTTTTGTACGGGGTTGTGTGGTAGATGTTTAAAGGCAGACCTTTGTATCTTGAAGCCTTCATTTGTATTTGTAACTTTGTACGATTTGTAAATAGTTGCACTTAGGGAGTTGTTAGAATCTTGACAGAGTCCACAATGTCGGCAATGCTTTCTGAGGGCTACTGCTGGAGAGAAAAAAGAGAAAAGGGGGGGACCTTTCACCCCCCCACAGAAGGCTCCAGAACAGACCAGCACCCCGAGCTTGGATTGGTGGACAATGGACCAATCATTCAAAGGCGGGAAAGAACGATTGGTCCAGAAGGACTCCTGGTAAAGACCAATCAAATCTAAGAAAAGGAGCCAATCACAGCAAGGATCCAAAACCCACCAATCCCTGAGGGGACAGAGCCTATAAAAGGGGACTGACAGCCCTCAGAGAGTGAGTTAGCAGAGACAGAGAGGGACTTCTGTAACATACATTGTATCTGGCTTGCCGCAAAGGGTGCGAGACTAGCTCAAACCCCTCGTTCCTGGTGGTCGATTTTAAACAAAACTATTGGCCAATTTCCCACAACACCGGAGTTTTGTGTTTCATTTGGAACAGCTCATACAAATGAAGCTGTCACCTCTTACTGTTGAAAAGTGTGGCTTAAAACCAGGCTACACCATGGAGACCTCCCTCACAGTATGTGCTCCATCAGCCCAAAACACCTCACCTGGAACAAGCCACAGTTTTCAGATTCTGAAACAAAGGTTAACATCCATGGGAAGCTTGAGTCACCTTCCCTCTTCACCATATCCCCCTTGCTTTGCTCTGACAGGTAACACTCATCACTCCAACACTCCTCACTATTTGAGGTGATCCATAATAGTCTGAGTGTTCCTGGAGCACACACCCATTGTCAACACCCTAAGACACCTCAAAACCTAGTGATCAGTTCAGTGTCCATCACCTCTGCTGCAACCTCTCCAGATCAGACTTTCCCCTAGAGAAGACATGAAGACAATTTGAGTTTTGCTGATATTTTTTGATAAGAATAAAGTAGGTGAAGCTGCAGCAGATGTAGAGTTCCCCACAAATGATTCTGGAAAGCACTGGTACAAGGCAGTCTGGGAATTTGAGACTGTGATGAAAATTATTTAAACCATCATACAATAAATAATCCAAATCCCACACCTCTTGAACAGTGAGAGAAAGGTGAAAAACCTCGTCTCTTACCAACACACACATAGTGGGCATGAGCTCAGATCCTGGGAGCTGTCATGGAATGTTTGATCCTCCGCATTTGCCTGGCAGTGAAACCTCTCTGACCATTAACAAGCAATTCCTTTCCAAGAGCAGTTTATCTCAGCAACCATCTAATTTCTTAAGAAAGGAAAATAAGGTTACCTGTGAAGAGGACGAAGCCAGCATCTCTGCAATTTACAATTGTCACAATTGCCTTACTTTTAAAATCAGTCTTTTCAGTGTCTAGCTCAAAACAAATACCTTTTCTCACATGTGTCATTGCAGATAACTGCAGTTCAATCCTATTTTTGAGTCTTTATTGTAGGAGGTAAACTAAATAGCATCTGCACTCTGGTTATTTTTTTTTTTACTCGTATATGTGAGGAGATAACTGCAGAGAGTGTTAATGCTCAGGTTTATGTTAATCATGTCTATGTCTAGTACTCCACAAAAGGGAGCATTCAGTATTTTTCACTCCATTTCAGAATAAAAAGAATAAAAGTAAACACAACAGCCATGTAACATCAGAATTCTTTACAGCTGCCCTATTTCAGTTGTACACATGCACAATTCTTGTCTGTCTGGCCTTATGGAGGTTGTGCCTACTTTATAAACAGTATGAAATTCAGTAATTTCAAAGAAAATTTAACTGTAAGAGCAGCACAAACCATTATGTTCCAGCAATCCATCATTTTTAGAGGAAAAAAAAGTATTTTCTTCACAATGAGCAATTTATGGATTCAGAGTACATCCGGTATTTCTATTTCAAGTCTATTATTTCACAAAAAATAGTTCTAGTAAGGGTTAGGCTAGATAAATATTAGAAGAGATTGACATTTTGTGTAGATTATTTCTAAAATCTGAAAATAATTTGGTAAGCATTATACCAAACAGTGAATAGAAAAATCTGCAGCTCATAAGTCAATGTATTAATTTTTGAAATAACAGATACATTCCCAAGGGTAAAATGACAAACAACTCTGAAATTTACACTATTTCCTTCCACACGTCCCTGGCAGCCCTTGGGAATCCTGCAGCCAGGGAAGGTCTGGTCCAAAGTTATCCCAGCCCATCCCAAGGAAGGCAGGGGGACAATGAAAGGCTTTCACAGCTCCTTTAAAGCCACTTCCAGTGTCTCCTTACTGTCCACACTAGTGGAGAGAGACCTGAATTAAGAAATTTCCTCCCAAAGACAGGTTGTTGGGGTTTTTTTGTTGGGTTTTTTTTTTTTTTTTTTCACTCAGTGCTCCCTTAGCTGTTAAATGACGTGCTGTGGGCTGATTCACCGGAGCTAAAAGAAATTTAAAGCATTACTCCCATGTGTTAAAAACATTATGATTCCTAAGCACTTTGATACTAATTAACCAATTCAAGCAGAAAACAGACTTCTCTACTTCCTTCCATTCTGGATTGGATTTGAGACTATTTTTATGCTCATATTTGCGTACAAATATCGTTTAGGATCTTAATTCTTATTTCTCCTCAGTAGAGGACAACTACGGGGGGAAAAAAGAAAATAAATACAATAAACCAGTAGTTGTTTTACTTTGTTCTCCATTACATTTAATCATTTTGTTATCCATAAGCATTTGGGGTTTTGGATCCTGTTGGGTTTTTCACAATTCTTTTATGATCTCACAACATGATCTTTCACTGTGTTATCTACAAAGTCATTTGGCTACAGGTTAAAGACAGCCCAGCTTCCAGGCCTCGCTGCATAAATAACAGGAAAGGAGAAGAGGGCTGAACATAACTTATTATATGTTTCATTTTCTATTTCCTTGATAATTGGTTGATAAATGAAAAAAGGGAACATTTTATTGATATTCAATCTTTTCATTCTTCTATTAAAGAGTAACCTGAAAGTTTTACATTAAAAACCCTCAGGAAAGTGCTACTACTTACATCAATAAAATATTGAAGGAAAATTGCAAGTCCCACTTCCACTTGAATGTTCTTGGGCCACTGTAAAACATGGTAAAGAACTACAGCAAACCAGAGTAAGTTTCCCTATGGGCTGGAGAATGACTAAATTTTTTTTTAAAACTGATCTGCTGAAGTTTGTTTATCAGCTGGTTGTGCTTGCAAACTTTGGGAATACAACATTAGAACATTTTTATCGTTAAAACTCAATTTTTTTTTCACAAATATTTGTTTAGGCCACTAAACCCACTGTTAAATACAGCTTCTAAATAACCAATAGCTGAGCTTGGTTGGACCAGCTAATTAACAATGAAAGAAGCAAATTCCTTATACTTAGTCTAGAATAAGAAAGCCAAAGCTACCTAAATTCCTAGACAGATGGCAATAGAAACTTGGTGAATGGGTATGAATTTTTAGAATTCCAATATTGGCAGCTCAGGGAAAGCCTCCTAAGCTCAGGTGCATGCAGCATACATCCCCCAAAGCTTGGCCTGTCACACAAACCCAGGACACATGGGCTAAAAATAAAAGCAAAATTGTGGCTCACTTGTACCCTCACAAGCAGCAGAGCAAACAGAATGTTTGCCAAGGCTTTCCTCTCTCGGTTTCAGGCACAGGCAGCTGGCACCAATGCACTGTTCTCAAGCACCAAAGGCAGCAGATGGAATGAATTACATATTTCAACAGCCTTTGACATCATATCAAACACCTTGGCTTCTAGTTTGAGAAGAGTAACTCCTGGGATTTTTTTTTTCCAGCTTTCACCATCCAAATAAAAGTCACACACAGTTATTTCCTTCTTTATAGGACAATACAGCCATGCCATATGCTGCTGACTTGCAAGTCTTGCATAGTGAAACAGTGCAACAATAGCAACATAAAATGTTCTGAGTTTGGCTTTGTGGCTAAGGCACTACGCACTGAGCAATGAGTTACAGGTAAACAAAGCTTCAAATCACAGAGCAGAGCAGTCTGGGTTGGAAAGGGCCTTAAAAATCACCTTCTTCCAAAACCTTTCCCACCACAGGCAAGAACACCTACCAATGCCCACTGCATTGTAGAAATTATGGGGTGTTCAGTACTTTTCTAAACCAAAGAAATTTCAAGCCTCTATGGCTTGGCAAAACTGATCAGCTGTATTTAAGAAACATCATCAGCTGATTTTAGTTTGTTCCTTTAATTTCCTAGCCTTAGCTACCTTGTGTAAGTGCACTACCCAAGGAGGTGGGGACCTTTCCTGCTGGTCACAGCAACAGTGCTGCTGCAAACAGCATGATTAAACATGCCCCAGTGTATTGTTTTCATCCAGGAAAAAAAAATCTCCTCTAGGCACCACATTCAGCAAAAGTCTGTTCTTGAACTGCATCACAGGATGTCTAGGTGCTCACATCTGTGACTATGTCCAAGCAGAGGCTGGACCACAAGCCTATTCCAGTATTCCAGCCTATTCCTGACTTCCATCACTCACTTGCTTTCCTCTCTCTCCCAGAGCAGCTGTCAGACAGACCTACACACATGTCTGAAGCATCTTCCCCTCTGCCTTTCCTGCTCCCCACCCCTACAAAACTGTACCTCTGCCAGACTCAGAGACCGTCCAGAGGCTGCCTCAGCAGAGGGCAGAGTGGGAGCCCATTCTGAGGAGAGCCAAGCTGCAAGGCACCATGTCTGCACAGGGCCAGGACATCACCTTATTCCTCTGAAGACCTCAAAGTGAGTGAGCTGATCAAAGGTCTCCTATGCTTACAGCTCTTCTGTTTTCCTGGAGCAAGCTACCAAGTGCCTCTTTGCTTCTTATGTTATCAATCATTTCTTCCAGTTTTGGGTTTTGAGCAGATCAAGAGAATGCACCTTGTTATGACCTTGGTTCCTTCCCCTTCTGCTGAAGTGGGATCAATGCTGGCTATCCTGCCTCTTTCAGATAACAAAGGTTATTCTGCCTTTTTCAGACTGTATCAGACCCATATCCTCCCATAGCTTCTTAGCTGGAAACTCTGCATGTGCAGGTGACTTTGATCCTGGCCAGCTCAATACTTCTTTGAAATACTTTACCTGCTAGCACCAATACTGACGAAAATCTCCTTAGTCCTATTAATATAGGAAGTGAGGAAAGAGAAAATTAAATATGATATTCTCACTCTCCTGCTTCACCCATTAGTTTATTTGTATTCAACAATTTTAATAAGTCTCAAGTTGAGCCTAAATGATCCAATTTTCTAAAATCCCAGTTTAACAAAGAGAAACATTTAAGCTACAATACTGATCTTTCTCCTCTCTACACATTTTTCCTCTGAAACCAGTTTTTCCTCAGTTCTATTGGAGAAGAACATTCTTCTCTCATCAACTGAAAAAAGTTGGACATATCCCTAAGAATTTTCTCTCTCAAAATCTGCTGTCTTAATGGATTCAGAGTAAATTGATAGTCTGCTGCAGTTCCATATGGAATTAGGAGCTTCTATGTACCTAATTCAGTCCAAAGGGTGCCTTTTTTTCCCAGCTTTGTTCAAGACATTCTCACTTTGCTTCTTCCTAATTATTGCATGCCTCTGAAGTTTAGCTCTCTGCCCAGTTTCTCCTCTTTCTTGCAAGAGGGACAGCTGAGAGAGACAGGATTTTTCTGACAAAGATGAACTACTTCAATTCATCTCACTTGTCTGCTGTCCTAATCTCTCAATTTCCTTAAATCAGCCACTCAAAGTGAAGAGACTAAAATGCTTACAGAGACAGAATAAAGAAAAAAAGAGCCCAGCACACACAACAATGATACAAAGAAAATAGATTGCCATGTTAAAAAAAAAAAAAAAAATCAACTCAGCCTATAGAGCCAGGCAGAAATCAGCAACATGTAAGCAAAATGTATTTCAGAACTGAAATGACAACAAGGCAGAGCAAGAAGTGGTTCTCAATCTGTACATTCAAAGCAGTTTTACTTAAACATTCCAAGGAAAGTACTCATTTGTACTTTGTCATCATCACTGTGTCAAAATAAACTGATCTTAGCCTTCATGTTCAGCGCCACATTAACCTAATTTATTTGCTAATTTCTGTGTAGTACATAACACATGATGCAGTTTAAGATGTCATTGAAAGAGAAAACTCAACTTCCAAAGTATTTAATTTAAATAGTGGATGTGACAGGGTATCCTGTTCCTTTTCTGGCAGTCAAACACAGATGCATTTTCTCCTTTGCTGTTGATCAATTAAAATCACCAGTTGTTTATGCAGAACTGCTGGCAACCTTGGAAGTGTCATTTCTCTTCCTAAGCTTCATGAACTTGATTTACCCATTTGTTTAAAGGAACAACAAGCTAACAATGTGGATGTTTTCATTATAAGTACATAAAAATACACAAGAAACAGCCCCTGCTCATGCAAAACTTCCACTGCAAAGAATTATACCTGCTAAAGAGCTACTGCATCAAGCTCTACAGGTTGAAGGGAGCATAAATCTATGTGAAAGTCTTCAATTGCTGGAACAATCTAAACCTTTCAGCTTGCTAATTAGTTCAATTCATACTGTCTAAGTCATAACACCTGGGGCTTATTATAGGCAAATTTTAAAGGTGTATCAAGTCTGTACAGGTGTGCAAACAAGCCATAAAGTTGTACTGCTTTCCCCCACACTTAGGAAGTGATTTTTTAAATTTTTTTTTATTTTTAGCACTTTTTTTGTTGTGATTATCCACATTTGATCCTTAACTTAAAATGGTTGCCCTTGCTCTTTACTGCAACTTTCCAGTGATGCTGAGGTCACTGTCAAGTGTATGAAACACTCTGATTCTTAAGTTAAAAAACCATAATTAACCCAGTCTTTTAAAATAGTATTGCCAGAACAGGGAGAAGTGCAGTGTGACAGAGGTCAGACATCAATGCAGATTGGTGAACCCATGTGCAACCTGGATATTCTAATTTTTGATACTTATGACAAGAACACATTAGCAATTTAGAAGCCTCACCCTTTTTTCATAGGCGAAGCTATGATTCTAAATGAACTCTCCATGACTGTACTCCTTTTTCTTTTCCTAACTTTGCATTAGAAATACATAAATGCTCTTTTAAGGGTATCTTTCAGAAAGTTACAGAAGAATGACTATCCCACATCATTATGCCTAGAGATCCTCACTATTATTCAGAAGACTTGAACAAAAAAAAAAGTTTAAAAGCTACTAAAAGTTGCTATAATTGACAATCATGGTCTAACACAGCCAAGCAATGCTATCAATTAATTCATTCCATATATATGTTCATATGCAACCTGTGGCACAGGCATCACAGTAACTACTTCCCCATTACTGGGGGAATATTTATCTTATTTTTGAAGTGCACAGCAATTTAGTTTTCCAAAAATCCTCCACTGTCTTTTGGTACCAGTCCATTGTCAAGTCATGCACGTTGAAACTTTTAAACTGAGCATATGTTGGCTGCTCATTTGGTATTTAATGCCAGGTGCTATCTGGAAGCCAGTTTTGCTCCACTCAAAACAGAAAAGCAGGCTTAGCCTAACATCTCCCATTCCCATACACAGCTCGCACTGGAAGCAGTTGTTCACGCACTATCAGATCAAACCCTGGCCAGATGAAGCCAACAGCCGTGACCCACACACCAAGCTCCAAATCCTCCTCCTCCATGGTATGTCACACCCAGGGTGCCTGGAACAGACCTCCAGTGAGCCATCACAGAGCAGACAGGATCCCTGTCTCACAGTTGCATGGATGCAGCAGGGAGGATACATATGCACCCAGAGTGGAGCACATGGTACCTGTCTTTCTCTAAGCTGATTATTCTGATGTGGTCTGACAGGAGCTCCGTCGAAGCTGTGTCCTTTTCAAAGGCTCCCTTGCTGCGTCAAAGTCAACAGATGTGGCAGTGGAACAGCATTTGGAAAGACTGAGAAGCCAGGCATGAAGGCTATTCTCTCCCTGCTCTGTCACAAACACACAGTAGTCACCAAGTGGAGCCTCCTGTAAGCCCAGTTCTTTGGAGAAGAGAGGTGAGCAACAGGGAAAGCCAGAAAGGGAGTGGCAAGAATAGATCATTGTCTATAAAATAAACAGGGAAGGAAGAACACACCAGTGCCAG
This sequence comes from Brachypodius melanocephalos, assembly GCA_013398615.1. Classification (NCBI taxonomy): domain Eukaryota; kingdom Metazoa; phylum Chordata; class Aves; order Passeriformes; family Pycnonotidae; genus Brachypodius; species Brachypodius melanocephalos. Next base: position 5,193,273 of record VZSR01000028.1, on the reverse strand, counting down.
CAAACCATCATGAACTAGGTGATGGAAAACAGACAACAGCAGGAAAAGATGACATTTTAAAGACACTTTCAAAGATAATTTACAGTTACAATAGTGATCCACAGCACTGAGAAATTATACCTGTCAGATGACTAATTGGTGATGAACACCACATGATGGAGTGAAGCTGTTTGACAATAACTGTCAGCATGATCACAAACAAAAACCACCAGCTACATCCACAACAGTCCCATCCAGCATATTAATGAGGGAGATGGGACAATCCTTCAAAATATCCTGCAAGACTGAGGTCAAGTGATAAGTGATTTCATTTCAGGCTAAAAACCTTTGTAATAATTTATTAGCTGGTATTTTTTTATTGCACTCAGAGATAGAAAACAAATCAGTTTCTTACTAAGAAAAGCAATCTAATCTAACCATACACGGCACTTTGGTCTGAACTTGGACAAATACTCTCCTCCTAAGATCGTAAAGGTAAATCATTTGTACCTAGGATGAAGGGCTTTTCTGGCCTTAACCTCAAAGTTCTCTTTAGAAATCTACCTTTTATTATTTTAATCAAATTCACTGACCCCCACATACTGCAACATGAATCTAATCACTTGCTTCGCAAGTTTTGTACCCAGAGACACTACAGAAGTTTTAACAGCTGTTGGAAAAATGTTGCAGCCTCTGACTTTAACTGGAGTTACTGCAGCCAAGGTTTGCTGTAAATTGATGATGTAGCTGGATTAGATGTTAATATGCAGCCTGATATATTATTCATGAGAATGAGTCACAGACCTAATTAGAAACATGACAAGAAAAGCTTCTGAGTCCACAACCTGGATTCTCCCTGACATGAAAGATTTGACATGTGAATATATTTTCACTTACTGAGAGAAGAGACAAATGACCTTTCACATCTAAGCACAAAAACATCACATTGGAGATGCAGAATTTGCCTTTCTGAGAGTTTGGGAAAAAACAGAAGTATCCAAATTGATATAAAAGAAGACCTTCAAAAATGTGATTTACCCTTTGATGGAGCCTCTGGCTGCTTCCAAAACATCCATTCCATGTACCTGGCCAGTCACAGACGTTAAAGAGAGGCTTTGTAACCCTCTGCCAGGTGATCATGACTGAGGCTCTAATGAGGT